>JAFBJQ010003202.1:0-52500 GCA_016785345.1 Trinectes maculatus
TAGTTGATTTAATGTCTGCTGCAGCGCAGCTTCGTGTTCGCCCATACGGCGTGCCTGATGCCGTAGGGCATTCCTCACCCACTCCAGGTCAGACGGATCCATTTTCTGGCTGGAGTATTCTGTTACGGCTGGGGTGCAGAGCAGGTTGGGATCAGTGACCAGGCGAGTTGGGTGAGAGAGAAGAGCTGTTTTTATTTACAGCAAGGACCACAAAAATTCACAAAAAATCAGGAAGGTTCCAAAAGGGGAACAAACAACAAAATGCCGTGGCAGGCTTGGAGGCAGCGAGTCCGGGTGCAGCTCGAGGAGGAAGGCTGCAGGGAGAAAAACACGTAGTCAGAAAAACCAAGAGCCAGAGAGCTAGCAGAAAAGGTAACTAAACAATCACCTAGTGATCGCAATACTCCAGCGTTGAACACCGGTCCGCCAGAGACATAAATAGGAGACCAGGTAATCACCGAATGCAGGACACCTGTGTGTAATTGACCACACCCGGACTCCACCTCAGCCACGGCAACCCCTGCAAGACAGGGAAAAGGGAAACAAAAACCACAGCAACCAACACAGATCATGACAGTATCTGTAGATAAAAGATCATGTGGGAATGTGTCAGATGTTCTTCTGCAACCTGTTACTCACGCTGCTTCCCTTTTTGCTTATGCTCATTAAAGAATATACATATTACACACCTGACATGATCAACACCCCCCCCCCCCCCCCCCCCCCCCCCCCACACCCCCCCCCCCCCTTAAAAAAAAACCTATCCAGCCCAGATATTTTTACCATATTTGTGAATGACTGAAGTCTGCAAGATCCAAATTTTTACTCTTTGATGTGAAGGGGTTCATCTGAAAACCACAACACATGAACACATGTATGCAAGAGAGACTGTAAAATCACAATGAATAAGATACATTGATCCAATAACATCTGTCTTGGTTCATGCATGAATCTCCAAATCATGAACGCACATGGCACACAGGCTAGTATATGAAGCTAAACCATAGATGTCTGCAGAGTCACTGTATAATTAGCATTTCAGACTTCTTACTAAGCGAGATTAGGGACGTGCGTATGCAGGCGCACATATACATGCGCACACACAAGGGATCAGATCCCTATCATTTTGATAATTAATGCCAATATGATAAAAGGCAGGAAATCTAAATTTAAGACTTTGGGTAAGACAGACATCATATGGCAAAATGAAGCTGTGTGATACAAAACAGACACACTCACACACCCAACTGTTCTTTTATGTGGCAGCAGTTTGGGAGAGGCGATGTGTGTGTGTGCATGCATGAATGTTTGTGTGTGTGTATGCGTTGGTTCTGTTACTTCATTTTGGTAGAACCTAAATTCCTATATATTTTTAAAGTTTGGGCATGTTGTTGCTTGAATCTACTTATTTATTTATCAGTTTTCGTCAACTGGCTGTAGTTTTTTTTTTTTTTTAAACCTTAACAAGTTTAGTCCAGGTCACGTCAGGACTGGTTTTCCTTTTGAATTGTGTGTGTGTGCGTGCATGTAAAAGAAAGACAAAACCCCAGACAGCATATGTATAATTAACAGCATGATGAACCCTACTGTGTTAAAATGCAATTAACACCACCAGTCATCTCTCATATCAGAAAATCACACAGAGGCGTGAGCAGGGTGGACGTGTGCTCCATCAAATAAACTGAATATTCTCAGTAATCATATTTAGAAAGAACCTATTTGCATCTAAGCATCTGTCCTCCCGTTCAAAATCCCATCTATCAATCGTATTATCTGCTTTTCCATGGTTTTGCTTTTTTCCTATTTTCTCCCATCCTCCATCTCTTTTTCATTGTCTTTACTCTCGAAGTCACAGTCTTTTCCTCATAGGTCAGCTGGGGAACAGAAGCTATGTACGTTCACCGGTGCTTCAACACTGCTTGTCTTCCATTTCATCTGTTGAAATAGTGCATGAGTTTAGTAAAACAAGTTTAGATCAGATATATAACAATTTTGCATCTCTAAACATTTCTCAACAAGGTCCTGTCTCCAGGTAAAATTTCCCCACGTTGAGGTATTCTGTTACAAGGGTTGTTTATTACAGGGCGGAAAGTGCTAACGTCAGTTGATGAATGTTATCATTCATCGTCTAGAGTCTGGTAAAGTCTTCTGTGGGCTTGTGATTGCATCTGATGTGGCCCTGACTGGAACAAGTCTGTGGAGGCAACTTTGCAGATGATGCACATAGTTTAAGGGACATAAAGGGAATTCCTGTCAGAAGACAAGAGCATTCCTCACGTTAATTGACTGATCTCCTCCAGAGTTTGATGACGTTGTCAGAGATATGGGCATCAGTTCTCATAAATGAGAAGCAGCTTAACATTACATGGGTCCACATGTGCATCAGGGAATATATTAGAAAGTAAAATCAACATTGTACAGTAGCTGCAAGAGATTGTTATGGAACATTAAGAAAAAAACCCATCTCCATTTAAATGAATTGTCATTAGTTAATCATTACTTTCTGGAAAAAAAACTGTTAAAACCTGACATAAGATACGCTCACCACGTGAACTTTTTCTAGTGGAAACAATAGCACGGAGGAACCCATAATTATATAACATTAGATAAACCATGCCACAGTGTATGGTACCTTTGTCCTGGGTCTGTGCTTTAATGATGATTTGGCAACAAAGGCCAGTCCTTGTTTTCCTGGGGCTCCAGCACAAGGCCTCTCTGTACGTGTCTGGCCTCGTCAGCAGCTGGAGCTGCAAGCCTCATTTACCAGATTCAGATCGGTTATGTTGCGGCACAGTTTAACTGCTGAAAAGTACAGGAAAATAAAGAGAGATAGCATCAGAACTAAAAACAAACCCATAAAAGCGTCATCCAGCAGCAGCCATTACTGTGTTGTATAATGCACTGAAACAATGCCAGAGGTATTAAGGATTCTGTATACTTGCCAGCTCAGACTGTTGCTTGCAAAGCATTTTTTGCTGAGATAAAAGCTGCCTTGTTATTTAGGTCTCAGGTAAAGTAAGGATAGATAAAGACAAGGTGATGTGCAGTGTGGATGAAGATAAGGACGGACAGGGGAGAGAACGTTAAGTCACTGTTATTGTTTTCAGCTGGAATGGTGAGGTGTAAAACATGCAAACATAAAATAGATTTAACAGACAGGTGTGAATTATACAGAACAGAACAACAACAGTACAAAAGAGAGTGAAGTAAGGTCCTCCTACAAGAGGCCAGGGCAGGGACAGGACGGGAGGGCGGGGGGAGTTTCCAGGTCGGCTGCAGCTGTGGACATGACAGCATGGGAAAACAGCAGGAGGGGGGAGGTGGAGGGGAGGATGATGGAGTGAGGCAAGAAGGACGAAAGAAAGAAAGAAAGAAAAATTTGCTGCATTCTGGGTGAGTGGAGTTGAACCACTGCTGAACCGATGTGTTGGAGCACTATATAAAGATCTGCTTCCCATAACGGAGCAGGCTGACTCTACTTGTTCTTCCAGCTCATTGGTCGAGGGACAAAGAGTGGCGTATGCATGGCTCAGTCAGAGGCACTGGTCGGACCCGTCTTGGCCTTTCTGCACACAGTCTGGTTAACTTGTGACAAGTTGACAGTTTACAGTCTATTAACGCTGATCGCAGTGTGGAATTTGTGATGTTTTTCCCAGTCTGATTAAAAAGAAAGACACAGAAATCTAAATGTTTTCACTGCAATGGTCTGAAATTAAAGGTCATTTAGAAGAGGTCTTTAAAAACCTATTGACGGAATCTTTTCCATTTGCCTTTATTACTTTCTTTACTCGTTTGCACCTCATGCTGGTGTGTTTCCTCTTTTCTTTTCATCTCCCCTCTGCGTTCTTTCATCTTATTTTATCACTCCTCTCTCATTTATTTTAGTTCAACTCCTTTCATCGCCCACTGTTATTTTACTACTACTGTTATTTTAATCAGTCAGTTGCATAGAGACTATTGTATGTACACCTGCCATCTGACTGCCAGTGTTTGAGATGTCAGTCGTGTGCTAAAGTTAGCGGTCGAGAGCAAATCACTTTGTAGTTGGTTTGGAGAGAGTGAGGGGCAAATTGACCAATCATGGTTTGATTTTAAGTGGGCGGGACAAAAACAAAAGCTAGTAGGCCTTCGTGAAGTCTGAACATTGTAATCTTGGCAGAGTGATGAGAGCGGCTGAGACAGAGTTAAATGGCGGAAGACGAGAGTCTCTGTGTAAGCAGTGTCACGGGGTGACATTCTCATTTAATACAGATTTGGGCTTTAGAGTATGTTTATTTAATTTCAACTACGTAGCCTAAATGGTCTCCAGCTCTCTGAGGTTAATGTTGACAATGTTTCTTATTGCGGAGCATGTTATTGATGTTACGGCCTATTGTTTACGTCCATGTCATCGTTAATTAAAGGACTGCAGTTGTTAAAGCCCTTTCAATTCATTGTACTGTTGCTGTTTTCCGTGATGATGTCTTTTCTCTGTGGTGATGGCTGAGCTGAAGGCCCAGCTGTAGTGCTCACGGTTCGCCATTGAGATCCTACAATTTATATGTGTTGAGCAAAATAGGAAGTTAAATATACTGTTTGGGCAAAGGGAGAAACCAATGACAGATGATTCACAGAGATTCTGCAACAGGAACAAATCTCAGAGAGAGATGAAGAGTAAAATATGAAGAGAGCCGGAGATGCTGAGAAATACAAACAGGGGGAAATAATAATAGGTTGAGGCAGCGGAGAGATAAGAAAGAAATGTGAAATGGAGGCCTGATTGGGATAAAAATGAGATGACACAAATGAGACAGAGAGGACATGAATTGATATGCTGTTCACTGACAACACAAAGGAAGCCACACACGCATATCCCTTCATAAACAATTTAACTGTATTTTCCATGTAACATGCTCCTCAGTTATTCCACACCATATGCTTGTCCCATTTACTTATGGTCTCACATGCAAGCAGTGCCGTGACTATAATTTAAGAATAATTTGTTCCTGCTGTTTCATATGCCTGTATCTTATTGGTACCCATATGGCCGAGCATTGTGTCATTCGCTTGACATACAGTGTGCTTCTATTTCCAACCTCTCCATCAGATAACATTCAGCACAATCACACTCGATATTGGACTGGCTATTCTTTCTCTCATAGTGCAATGTTTTTCTGATTACCATCAGAGGCGATATGGGGCACCGCAATTCACTTGCAAATGCAGCCTGTATAAGAACGCATTATGCTTTTATTGGCAACAGAAAACATTTCTAATATAAAGACAGTCACTGGGGGAGGAATAAGAAGGCACTGCGCAGGGTGCAGCCTTCAGTATTGCAATTTTGTGTTCAGCAGCAATAGAAGACTCCCTCCTGTGCTGCACATAGACTGTCCTGGCCTGTCAAACAGGCTTTTATTATGAGAGAGCATCTGAGACAGCGGCAACAATTACAGCGTTATTTGGGGTTCAGTTATTTCCTGGCACTCTGTGTGTGTTTATGGGGAAAATGCAAGAAAATGTACTTGGTGAGGTTTATCCTGTGTCTTTCTTCACTTCTTGTTCTTCAATTCTTCTTGGTTCACTTAGCTAACAAACAGGAAACACCTGTGAGTCACTGCGGTGTAAGGATGCAGAGACAACATCTGGAAGATTAGCTGGACAATAAATAATAATAATAACAACAACAATAATAATAAACATAATAATCACAATCATAATCATAATCATATGCTACCTGTGCTTATGTGGCATCGACAAAAATAAATAGCATTCATGTGCAATCACCTGTTCGCTGCGATGCTTTTTCTTTGAACAAAAATATGATGATAGACTAAAGATTTTACAAAGATAGAGAAAATTCACCTCTTCTTTAGATTGTGCTTGATGTCAGCTAATGGATTATAATGGCCCAAAACTGAAGTGGGCAGAGGCAGTTGCACTTATGTTTGTTTTTTTTTACTTCCAAATTGGCCTTTAACTTAAATTAAGGAGGAAATATCCATCGCCAACTTGCCTGTTGGCTTTGGCTCAACCAGGTCTTTTCAGGTCCAGCTTGTCTGGTCAGTGGATCATTTTTATTAGCTGCCATCTACATTATTGAGTAAATCCAAGAGAGGGGTCTATTTACATCTGTTCAGGTTTCAGATTTGAGGGCGTTCAACATTTTGCTCAGGAACGTTTTTGGAATATCTCAGTACACATGTTTTGGAACAGCTGCTCAGCTCTGTGTGTCACATCCAATGTTTGATGCTGGGAAGACTGTCAACAGCATGTAACTAAGTGCACTGCAACAACTGCGGTGAATGAAAGTGAGAATGAGGCTGAGTGCAACACTTGCAAAATGAATGTAAAAATCTTTAATGAGTTAATTTTAACAGTAAAAAGATGTGTTCGTAGCTGCACATTGTCTGCAGTTGTATATAAAATTAGCCTCCATAATTTGGAACCCACTTTCAGTATATCACCAAGGTATTAACAGGGCAGACTCCACTTTGACAGCATTGTTAAATGTTGTCAGCAGTGCTGGTGTTGACGCTGAGCAGTGACACTGGCAAAAGCCAGCAGTGAGTGACTGGAAAGGTGGCGCTGTAACGAGCTGCCTCTGATGCCTGCATACGGGCTATTTATTTATTTATTTATTTATCGTTGAATCTTGTCGGTTATTTCTTTCTCTACCTAATATGTTTGAAAAATGCATCTCAGATAACTTTTCCACTAACCAAGGCCAAGGCTGCAAGACAAAGCAGCCTCAAACATCTCTTATCTGTCTCTTTTTTATTTTTTTTACAAGTGCACTCACATTGCCACTGTCACAGTTTTATTTCAAACATTGTGCAGAAGCTCCCTAACCTTTATGGCGATCAAATGATCACACCGGGCGAAATTACTGCCGAGCACATTAATGACATTGATGAGTTCATTACCACAGATGCAAGTCAATGGAAAGTAATTTGCTGAGCTCCAGACGGTTTTAGAATGTGACACAATGTTTGATATTTTGACTCCCTACTGTTATTACTTTACGGAATATGAAATGACACAGTAATTATGAAGTAAAAGAGTGACAGCTTTAATTAAAGGTTATATTCAACCATATGGAGTGCACAATTAAATAAGTACTGTCATTTCATATCCTGGGTAATTAAAACGCGGAACAATGTGTCACTATTGAAATACTTAGATATACAGTCACATCATAGATAGTACACCAAGAATGAACTTTAACAGTAATTTTTTTTCTGTTTGAAGCGGAAGCTGAAGACTGTTGCTATGAAGCATTGTGGCAGAAAACATAAGCAGGCACTTGGAGCCGGATTGCACTCATTGTAAGTATGTGTAAACTCATCATTGCACAACACCAAAGCCTTTAAAGAAAACCAAGAACACTCACAACTTCAAGTGATTTTACATGACCGAATGTGACACAGAATTTTATAACTCATCATGAAGAAAGAAAGAAAGAAAGAAAGAAAGAAAGAAAGAAAGAAAGAAAGAAAGAAAGATTGTTGTATTGTTGTAGACTGTATACTTTCATTGTCACTGAAATGATGTCAGTACATTATGATGTCACTACAAAGGGATATAGTGTTGTAATGCATTCATTTTTACAAAGAAATAGAATAGAGTGTGTATGAGGATGAATGTGCATCTCTTATTTGTATTAACCAATCAGTCCCCATCATGGGTATTAATGACATCAGCAACATCTTGAAATGGCCCGCTTACAAAATAAAGTACACATAAACAATATAAATCACCACCCCTGCCTTTCATTTGGACTTTATTCACTAGCTAATCCATCATTTATACCACTTATTCTCTGGGGATCACAGGGGGCGCTAAAGCTTGTAAAAACAATTTACATTGTGTGAGAGGGATTTTTAAAAGCCACCAAACAAAACCAGAGATCCAGCTTACATTTTAAATAATATTATCACAACATCTTGTAATCAGATTCTAAAATTAAATATATTAGAATCTAAGCAATGGATAGTTAGCAACTAAAATTACTTTCCATAACTTTTATTTCTACAATACTCTACCAAGTAGCAGTTGGTGGTTCAGCAGACAGTTGTCAGCATTCAGACTTGGCCTCCAGCTTCTCCTCCACTCTTTGCAAGAGCTATCCTGTCATTACTCACTTTTCTCTGGTGTATTTATAACACCATGTTCTAGCAGATTGGAAGCCCACGTATGAAGAGGGCCAAGCTAAACTGGAGGCGGCCCAGACGGAGGCTGGACCTGTGAGCACTCAGCTCTCCAAAATGAAGAGTGCCTATGTGCAAACTATAGGTCAGTTTGAGAAAAGCAGCTACAACTGAGGTATATGTTAAGTTTACAGTATTCATTTTATAGTTTCAGTCTGAAATTTGTGCCTGTTTAAGTTTGACATTACAAACTATGTTTTATTGAATTTTATTAATTTAAATACTGGAATAGAGAAGACGTATTTGGTTGTTAATGTCCCAGATACTAATATACATGTCCGTCTGGAATGTTCATACCAACACAGCCATTGGATTTATTTCAAAAGTGAAACTCTTTGACTTGACTATAGAAATTGGTTAAACTGGAGAGACCATCGATGTGCTCAAGAGAGCTAAAAAAAAGAAAGTGTACTGAGTTTCAACAAGCCAAACAAGGCACTCTGGAAGTTGCACTGAAAAGTTAACCAAGGACTCTTTGTGTTCAGAAAATGTATAAAATGCAGTGAATGATAACATTTGAACCATGTTCAGTCTGTGTTATCACTTCCCCAGTGCATTTCATCAGATTGATTTATTGAATGAGGCTGTGATATTTCATTCTCCTTGTTAAGGATACCCGTGAGCACGAGGAGTCCCAGATCCATGGTCTTCAGCTTGAGTTGAACATGGAGGTCAAGAGGGCGGCTGACAGGAAGTTGGCAGAAATGGATGAGGAGATTGCGGAATAAGATTCGCCAAAGGGGCGCTGACTCCATTCAGTGCGTCCTGAACTTTGTGGTGGGACAAGGGAATGATGCTGTTGGGATCAGGAAGAAGACAGGGGAAGAAATGAACAAGATGAAGCTTTGACTGAGCCAAGCCAGTTTCCAGGCTGGGGAGGCCCAGAAACTGCTCAGAGGTGTCCAGCACCAACTCAAAGTGGTTGTAGTCGGAAAAAACTCTACATCTTTCTATGCTTTACTGAAGGCCTGCAAAACTGTATTTAACCAGATGAAGAGCAACTGTATTATCGTATTCCGTTGGATAATTAGCTAAAATGTGACTGATCAAATGTATCAATTGTCTATGGCTGTTAGGGTTCTATTATTATTAGTCTATTATTAGTACATTTATAGATGGATGAGTCCCTTTAAAGAATAAGGTACTTACCCAACTGTTTGTTTTATTTTTAATAACTTCAGGTTCTACATTCATTTAGCAAAGAGAAAGACAGTGTCATTCCATAATATTTTCATGGCATTACAACCAATTGGCATATGCTTTTTTTTCAGAGCAACTAGTAATGGGTGCATTTTGCAATATTGATCAGGCGTGAATAATGTACTTGCGTTTTATCTTTTAACTGCTTTAAATAGGAAGTGAAGCACATCGTTGCAAAGACAGCACCCAGATGGACAGCTCAACAGCACTGATGAAGTATAAAAGCCATTTTATTCACTGTCCTCATGACTGTGTACAGTGGAGAAATAACTGCCCTGGAGAAGGTGGAGAAGTGATTTTGATGGCAATCTCCTTGTAACACTCTGGCTGACCAATGGGCCAAAATCCCCAAAAAGCAGTGCAATCATATAATGGCACTGAAGCTTTGCCCCTTGAGCTATGAAAACCGAGCCACAGCAGTGACACTAAACTGCCCTGGCTGATTTTAGGCTTGACTTCGAATTTCACGAATTCAGCTAAGTGGAGTGATTTACAGGATCTTAAGTCTCAAAGCCAAAATTTCAGCATCACAGCAGGGATCAGTGCACAGTAGATGCAACAACAGAGGTAGTGATGAAAATTGCCTTTGGGCTGCGCTATAGGAGTGAACAACAGAGGAAGGATCTATTTTGTATGTACATCAGTGGGTACACAGACACCCACACATGTGCAATACACAAAAATACTGACATTGATGTGTACACATGTGCAGATCCTCACGCGCACACACAGCTCAATAGGTGGTCTGACAGAAGTGGTTTATTGTGCATGAATGCTCCTCAAATTTCACTGTGTTGCATCAGCCAGCCAACTGTGTTTTTGCTAAATTAGTTGCCCTTGTTTCCTAGAACAAATGAAATACCGGAGTGTGCTGTGCAAGTGGCACAGATCACACATCGAAAATGAAATGTGCGAAATGTGTGTATACATATAGTATATATTTCATGTAGCGTTTGTCCCCTGTCATTTCCCACACACTTTTCTTGTCTTGACATTTGCTGTGGTACATTTGTGATAACATCTAGACATAAAACCCCCTTTTTATGTTGGTGTAAGTAGTTTGAGAATATATATCAGGTTTTATCAAAAACCAATTTATACCATTTGCACTGATCTTTGTCTACCATCAAGTTGAAAGTTACATGCATGGTCATCCTTGGGTGGATTTTACAGATGGACAGAGCATCGTCCCCTTCAATATCATTCCAAATATTTATCTTTATTTACTTCGCATTACTATTGCAGTAAAGAAAACTGTACACTAGGACATCCATATAATTAGTAATATGGGTTTAACCTATATTCATTTAAAACAACAATACTGGTAGGCAACAGTGAGATGATCACTGATCATGGGCAATGGAAATATAACTGTCATATACTGAAAACTCCACAGGTAAACTGTTCAAAATTGTTAGAAAACACTTTGTGCTAATATATGATTATGCAGATATGGTGATGAGGCCTCCAAGCGGAGTCAGTCTGACATTTGCTTGGTTTATTTAATTAATGATATGATTAATCATTTCATTAATTATTCATTAATTTGTTCATATATTTACTCATTTCATCAGTCATTCACTGAGTCACCTAATGTGATACAAAACGTAAACACCATCATAGATTAATTATATCTTTCGGGGCACAATAACTCAACAGTTCACAGTCATGACATGTTTTTGTTGTACCATTACTCTTCACATCCAGACATGGATTTGTTTGTTAGTCCTCAGTCAGCAGTTCAGGGGATATTAAATGTCTCCCTATTTCTATTCAATTATACATTTTATTCTGTGATTTTAATGGTAGTAAAACAAAAAAATAGTTTGGCACAACAAGTAAACACAATAGACGGCCATGCATTGTGTGCCTACCTGACAACGTTAATTCAGCTGTGTAAAAGTGTCACAGATGCTGCAAAAGCACAACAACTGTGTCGTCTTGTGTCACTTAAATGTCAAGCAGCTACAGTATGAACAGTGCCAAGACAGCAGAATAAATGAAAATGTGATTGACAACTGCAATATTCATGATATATTTACTTTCTGGAGCAGTGTCAGTGGACTGCAGCAAGTAGTGCACATTTGTTTGTATCCTTTCTGAACACTAAAAACATGTTTAGTAACATTTAAGCCAATGCAAAACAGCTACAGCAAACTAACATAACCTAACATAAACCGACTGTCTGTTTATGCTTCACTCCTGTATTGTAAGTGTTATTTGTATTTTTTTTTAAATACCCCCTTTCTGTTGCCGTTTGTTGATGGGTGGTGCTGTTTCCTCATTCACCCTGCCTCCTGTCTCAATATATAATTAAAAAAAATCTTTTTTTTTCTTTTATTCAGAAAGCAAAAGAATCAGCTGCTTGTGTGCATGCTGAGACACACGTACGTGTACTGTAACATATGCGCCACATACACAAGCATCCACATGTGCCCTGCACTGCTGACAGGCCTGGTCTCCTCAGTGAAGTTACCAGCTCTGTCTTTAATCAGGGAAAATGAGTGTGTGCAGAACATAGTGACAGTTTCACAAATAGAACTGGGCCTGATGGTATTTTTAGCTATGAGTTGTTGTTTTTTTTAAAGAATTTATCTGATAGTTAGGGTGTTGCTGTTTAAGTATTGTTTGTGATCTCATTTTGCTTTGCATACTGTGCTGAGTGCACTTCCTTCTGGACAGTGCAGGGTGATTTCGATTCTATTATTTTCTGTTCTACAACGGCACAAAGCGTGTGCTTCATAAAGTTACAGACATATGGTGGCAGAGATCAAATCCCGTTCATTTGACATTTGTCAGTTTGAGAGAGTGGTGGTCAGGGAAGTGAATCTGTCTCTTCTTGCTGTTCTGCTTTGCAGCATTAGAAGTCTGCGTTGTCCATTTTAATCTGGTTTATTCGTTATCTTTTATTTATTTTCAATTCCACCCTGATGCGCTTCTCTTTCATGCTGCTGTTGTAACACATTTGTCTTTTCTATTCAGTTATGCCGTGACCTTCATATTATCTGCTGCTTTTTTAGTATCTCAGTATCAGGTGCAGTGAGTGACAGTTATTGGTCTGGTGTCAGTGGCTGAGGCTGAGGCGTTACCTCTCTTTAGGGCTGATCTCATTTCCTGCACACTTCCTCTGTGGGGTTAACGGCTGCCAGCCTCATGCTCTTTCTGGCTGAGGTGCACAGCAGGGTAAACCAAGTCATGGGATTTGTCAAGTCAAACACATTGTGCTTACACAGAATCATTTCACTATGTATTTGCTTTAAAACTTAGAAACTATGTCAAGATAGAGCTAACGGATGTCCATGCAACTATGATGATGATTCTTTAAGTACTGTCATTCAGCAGTATGTTTTCCACTCTACATATGTCACTGACCTTTGCTGCTAATCATTTGCTTGATTAGTTTACACCTTGCAATCAGTTATTGTACATAACTCATGAACTTGTTGGGTCTACAAAAACCTGACAAATAACATTGTGATGTAGAATATAAAGTCTGGACGTTAAGGTCATTAATCAAATTACAGGGGGTCCTCGAGTTACGACGGAGATCCGTTCCTGAGAATGTGTCGTAACCGAATTTCGACGTAAGTCGGAACATACATTCATTGTGCCATTGTGCATACGTTGTGCCACTAGATGTCGCTATAACACCACCCTACAATAAGAGTTTACTATGGTGAATTGCCTTTTGTCACTGTGGGGGTTGTTATCGCGAGTGTAATGAGCATTTCCTTTAGATTTCTGATATCAACCGTGTAGACCCTGTGTTGTGAATAAACCTACGGTATTACCACGATCCCGAACGCATCTGTGTCCGTGTGCATCTCCTTACCGGCTGCCGCTGCACCCCCCGCCAGCCGTCCATTTCACATAAGTAAACACAAGGCAGAGTAGCCTAGCTGTGGAGGTGTTGGAGAGCCGGCAGGCTGAGAGACAGAGAGAGCGCTCACCAGCTAGTTCCCGTGCAAAGTCTGTACATATTTACGGGGCAAACCGCTTAAGCCGAAACAAGGAAGTTCACGGGAGATGTGTCGTAACCACTAAAACGACGTAACTCGCGACCGTCGTAACTCGAGGACCCCCTGTATTTCCTCCAGAAAGAGGGAAACTGGGAATCAGAAAATCCTCAGTCAAATGGCCTGTCGTCAAATTATTGCTGTATGTTGTTTGTTAGGTTCCAGAGCAGAGAGCCTGTGTCTGCTGTGGAGAAATTGACGGAAGTTATATCTTTCATCATACTTCAAACTAAAACTGGGTCACACATTTAGTATAGTTAGAAAAAAAGTGATGGCATAGGATTATTTCTGGAAACATAATGTATGGACTTTTTTCTCTTTTCCTAGGGAAAAAAACATCATAGGAAACATATAGTATTGTGTTAATATACTATTCTGTAACTTATAGTTTGTCCTACTTTCAGTGTGTGATACTTGAAATCATTAATTGTCAGGAAAAGAGAAACAAAGGGATCTTTCACTTTATCAAGATCTATAATGATGTTACTCCTGGAATGTTATGTAGGTACTGTTTTTAAATTACCTTTACGGCCATAATTAGACTAAATATGTTATTTATTTATTTTTTATTTTACTTACAAGTTAGTCCCAGTCAGACAGCAATAGCGTACATCCAAGTGAAACTGATTTACATACACGTCAATCACTCATTGTGCAATGCAAACATTTATGTTCAGTTGTGTAGAGGTAGTAAAGTCAAAAGTTAGTGCAGAAAACCGTCCACACCTTTGTGTTTTCTTGTGATACTTAGTTAAACTGAGGTTAAAGTGTAGTTTACAATGTAAGACAGCCTTCCATTTGCCCTATAATGGTATATCCTGATGTCTTTGATTTTCCTGTCTGGTACACTGAGTTGGGGCCCAGAGCAGAGGGAAAGGAAGTGTGATAAAAATGTCCATGGAAAACACAAGGGCCCCTATCTGACCACTTTAGCTGGGGTTAGTAACCACATACAAAGGTGGAAGGAGGCAGATATGAAACTGATCCCAGCATGGGTGTGAGACTTAACCTGAGGATGTTAATTCGTGTCACACTCTTGCTGAAAATGTGTATTTCCTTACAGATTATAGTGGGTACGTTGACCTTACAAACATATTGTAAAAAGCAGGATTAAGAAGATATTTTATTGATGACACAATGCTTTCATTAAAAAATCTTTGTTCAACAGTACATATTTTCCCTACAGTAGTCATTCATAATCTATGTTGCAGTGATTAAAATTAAATACTCTACATATGCTTTCACATGAATGCACTACAGTCTGGGTGTGCTTCTCCAGAGAACTTTACATATTGTATGAGTACATGTTCTTAATGTTCTCTTTTTTTCCCCTGTGACCAAATTGCAATCATTATTTCTTTGCTGACACAGCGCACATATGCCGGTCAGAGCTTTGTAGCAGTACAATTCCTCAGACACACACATTGTTCTGCCCATTTTCTTTTCATTTCTGCATACATACGCACACACTTCCTGTAACAACGACATCCTGTAAAAAGCATTTGTAATAATGTGATATAAAATTTGGACAGTAAATAAGCAAATAGTAAAATCTGCTCCTCTAAAACTGTTTGGATTAATAAAGAAAACTACTACAGCAAAAAAACAGACGGGATAAAGGTGGGCACATGTGGAAACCTTCCTTTAAATGAATTGATTTTCATTTATTAATTTCACCAAGTAGTACTCCTTCTCCTCTCTTTTTCATGTAGGCCACTTTCCACATCTGCATCACACACAAATAAAGAGAGCACAGTCATAAATACATGTAAATAAAAACACATTGAAATTAAGTTTGAGAAAGATCAATGAAATGACATTTACCTTTGAGCTCACAGGGGCCCTTGATAGTCACCCACAGTCAATTCAGGTTTACTTACAGGATGCAAACACATTACAGAGGTTATATAAGTAACGGCCATAAAAACTTAACAGAAGTTCATCTCAAGAAAACCTATCTTGGGATCCACACTCAGCATTTTCAAGGGTGTAAACTGCAGACTAACTCTGAAGCTGAATGTGTGTATGTGAAACACGAAGGGCCTCACAAATCACCACTCTTTGCATACTATATCATTAAACAGGAACTGACACTAAATCACTAGAGGTTTATATTATCCTCAAGGGGTATATGTGTTTTGCGCTGTCTCACTGTCTGTCTCCCATCATGTCGGACTGGCAGACTTTACATCCGGATGACTATTATTATGACAAACATAACATTTAACAGTGTATAACATTTTAGGCACAATCATATAATAATATTCAGAATTGAAAGTCAGAGTTTGTTCTTGAAGAGGCAGGATGTCTATCTAGTGTTTTTAGTTTGAACATTAAAAAGGACAATGAGAGAAAAAGTTTGTGAATAGGGCTGAGCAATAAAACGATAACTATTATCATTATATAATTTTCCTTAAAAGCAATAAAACCAAATTTCAGTGTTTATGCCCACTGTATGATGTTTATGCATAACTTAAACTTTGAGGCATAAACATTTGTCTAGCACAATTTCTTCAGATTTGTGAAATGTTTTGTTAGTCTGTTGTTGTTTTGCCCTTACATATAAAACAATCAATCTGTAATTTTATGACATTTATTACAAAGATTATTGTTATCGACATATTGAAAAGTTTTTATCCTGATGTTTTAGCCATATTGCCGAGCCTTACTGCTCAGTAAAAATGTTAGTGGAGTTAGATACTCATAATCACTAATTTAGGTTTGTATACTTGCTGGATTTTTACTGCGAGTGCAACAAAGTGATATAATAAATGGTACAATAAATTAAGTATAATGGCTGAGGCAACTTGACAGGTAAGAAAAATATAAAGAGCTTTTTAACTGCGGCTTAAATCAAAGCAAACATATCACTGCATGGGCTTGTAAAAGAGGATATTGTGTAAGGGTCACCAAATTCACACAAAGAGAGATATTATGGATTATACATAGGACAAGATTGGGACAGAATTACCCACCAGACAGTCTTTTTAATATAGCAAACATTCAGACAGTCCAACTATATCAGTGTGTGTCATCAATGAACACTGCACTCATGACTCACCATGACAAATCTGAACACTCATGTGTGCACGCGCACACACACACACACACCCACACATATACACTCCCACACACCCTGGCACAAAGAACAATTGTCGAATGGCTTAGTATTTATCAATAGTCTGTTGATTCTTATGCAGTTGTTAAAAATTGCCAATTGTCAAATGAATAATCACTGGCTTCCTCTTAGAGATGTTAAAGTGACACCACAATATGGTTAAGTAAATTTAATTGTTGACAACATGCAACACTGTCATCTCTGTACGGCCGTGGTCATCATCTCTATGGCCATGTGCCAAAAATAGCCTTTTCTTTACAATGAATAAATAAGCCCACGGTTTCTTAATCACATGCGTCTAAACGAGCTAAAACAAGAGCAGTTACCAATCAACACAACAACCCATTCATCTCACACAAAGATGAGATGTTGGAGAGAAGGAGAAACGAAGAATATGTGTGAATGAGGGGGAAAAAAACATTGAAACAAGAGAAAAGAAAGAAGTTAACCCTAAACAAATTAAATCACATCCCGTTCCTGCCTCTCCCTCTGACTCTTGCCTTCATCCACCTCCTGTTTTTCACTCCCTGTTTGTGCTCGTTCTATTTCAACTAATTTTGCTGCCTCACTTTCCCTCCCACCCCCCCTGCCCCCCACCCCCTCCATTCTTTCTGTCTGTCTCTCTCTCCCACCCCGTGAGCAGACAGGCAGAGACAGCGAGGCTGTTGTTGTGCTTGCAGTCTGACACTATCGGCTCATAAATCCGTGTCAACAGCTTGTATGTCTCCTCTCCTATCCTCTTCTCTCCTACCCTCCTCTCTTCTCCCTCCCTCCCCCCTCCCTCCAGTGGCAAAGGAGTGGAGGAACCCATTGACCTACCAGTGACTGTTTGACTGGCACAGCGACACACATAAACACACACAAGTCTGTAAACACTTCTCGAAGTATGGCTATATAGACAGACAGACAGACAGACAGGCAGGCAGGCAGGCAGGCAGACAGACAGACAGACACATAAATCCGTGTCAACAGCTTGTATGTCTCCTCTCCTATCCTCCTCTCTTCTCCCTCCCTCCCCCCTCCCCCCTCCCTCCAGTGGCAAAGGAGTGGAGGAACCCATTGACCTACCAGTGACTGTTTGACTGGCACAGCGACACACATAAACACACACAAGTCTGTAAACACTTCTCTAAGTATGGCTATATAGACAGACAGACAGACAGACAGACAGGCAGGCAGGCAGACAGACAGACAGACAGACAGACAGACAGACAGACAGATAGATAGATAGATAGATAGATAGATAGATAGATACTCAAAATGTTGAAGCTGTTGTTCAGTGACTCTTCTTTCCTCTGTCTCCCTCCCTCTCTTCCTCCCTCTGTCTCTCTTTCCCTCAGGCAGTTTCTGCCGGCAGACAGTCGTCACTGACAAGCGCTTCCTGTGGTTGGGGGTAAACACCTGGGTAATGAGGCCATGGTGCACAACAACCACAAAAAAAAAAAAAACAGCCCACCAAGGTTCAAACCTCTCTCACTGCGCATGTGGATATATACTGTCAACACACAATCAGGTCATGCCATTAAATAGGGGCACACACACAGTTGTGTATTCATGCACATGCACACGAACACAGTCCCGGAAAAGGACAAGCAGAGACACGCCTGCACACAAACACACACAGCCACACGTGCATGCTGTACGCTTGGCTCCTGGTGCTAAACAAGCAGTGAGCCAACCCAGCTACAATGTGTCAGCCAAAACCCGACACGCAGACTGACTGCAGCGTTAAAGGCAACGCTGCAGTCAGTCAGCTGAGGTGAGGGGGGGGAAAAAACTCGAGTCTTCTATTCCTTCACCGCCACTAATAGTTTACTCTCCAAACTTGGAAAGAAATCCCACTCCAAGCGTTGTCAGTAAGTAACTCGGTTTGAACAATTTGCAGTGCGTCTGAAGACCCTGACTGACTGCAGTGCAAAGTTGTGCTGTGGTGGAGTGTTAACGCGGCTGCAGTGAAGTGTAGCGCTGTCAGTCTCAGTGCAGTGTTACTAACACTGTATGTCACTCGGCGAGTTTCTCTCAGTCCAACTGATGAACCGTTAAAAGCGTCGTTCACTGATCCCTATGCACATGTCACTCACAACATAATTAATCAATAAGTGATAGGCCCGATGATCACGTCAAACCAATTACATGTCTATATTGTCATCTTAATAAGGCTTGCTAACCAACACTGAGCTCAATGTTGCCGGGACATACTTTGTAATCAAGTCAAATAAAATTAGTTAAATTAGTTACTTTGTTGTTGCTTCTGAGCTATCGAGGACTAAATACACCCCCCCCCCCCCCCCCCCCCATTAGAGGCATAAACTGATGTCACTCATCTAATGTGACTTTTATTCATCCTTTTTTTTCTTTTGTGGAGAAAATGTCAGCTGCACAAAGGCACAAGGCTTAAGAGGCCTATAAGACAACAAAGGAGAATCATTTTGAGGCTAACTAGATCAGTAACATGCCCAACAGCTGAAACCAACTGTCCATTTTCATGCCACTCCTCTTCCCCAAATTGATTTTGTCACAACAGAATTATGTGTTTCTGCTTCACTGCCTCAAAATATTGTGCACTTATCAAAATCTCTGGGATGTTTCGTGTCAGAAGAATAAGACTGCCAGTGATTCACTCAAGAGTCATGTTATTGTGTTATCTCTGGACAATTCGACGCTGCCTGCCTCTCGTGTGTCACTGGGACAGCAGGGAAGCCTGTGGTGAATCATCACTCCTGCCAGACTCGCAACGCTGGAAAAGCCTTTGAGCTGTTTTAGTTTTGCAGAGGTTTTATTATCAAAAGGGCACAATTCAAAGCTATTGTGTTAAATGTTACTATCTATGAAAAACACTATGTATGCTGTGTTCAATATGTGTGCCTGCTGTATTATACATGTGTACTGATGGCAGTGTCTGGCTCTGCATGAGCTTGTGTGTGTGTGTGTGTGTGTGGCCACACATGTCTTTGTGTGCAAAGGAAATGGCTGACAGTGAAAAATGTGACCAATTCTAATTTTAATTGCCAATGAAAAAAGACCTTAATATTTATGGGTTCTGGCCACATGAACAGAGGAGTCTGGTTTAAGCATGAAAGCATATTCCTTATCACAATTAAAAAGTGCGTTAACATGACTGCAGCCCCTTGAAGTTAGATTAGTAGTAATATTGGAGTGATCGACCCTGGCTATGAACAATGGAAACTGAATGGGGAAAAGAAATGATTTAACAGGTCTAAAGGTAATGCTTTCGTTGCAGTTGTTCCTATTTTCTTCGAATTAGCCTCGTGCTATTTTTTTTCTGATAGATTTTTTTTGTGGTACCACATTTTATTCTTTCCTTTGAACATGAAATTACTTGACATGTAAATGAAAAAACATACCAGATGTTTATAAGGCACAGCTGCTAAACAGGAGGAACTAAAATTAGATTCGAATCACCATACAGTAAGTGACTTCACTGTAAGGACCTTTTTATTATATTATATCTGTATTGCAGCCTTGTACACATATACAGGGAAAGAGATAAGTACACACATATGCACACAAACAAACAGCTGTGGGCTTTAGTTAAAATTCTTATCATTATAGAAAAAATCTGTAATTCAGCCGGTTCTCACATAAAGAAAGGCAAACCCGTGGGGAGACGGCGAGAGCTGCGTAATTAGAGAGAGAGACTGAAGAGATGGAAAGAGTGAGCGAGAGAGCTTAACCTGAGGCACAGAAACGAGAGAGAGAGAGAGTCAGAGAGAGAGACACGATGGAGAAAACCATCCCATGTTAACCTGAAAGAGAAAAGAGTGAGGGACAAGGAGGGCGACCCAGCAAACAGAGAGCAGCTGCTGAGGATTTACATGCTCTAAATTATTCATGTAATCAGCTGCAGGACCACAGAGACATACACACAAACAACAAGGAAACAAAACTGGACTGAAAACGAGATGAGATCAGAGAAGTGCAAGGACAGACAGGTATTGTGTACTGTAATAGACAACAAAGGGAAAATGGAAAACTTACCTTACCCTGACAGTCCTGTCTAGACGAGACCAGACCCCCCCCCCCCAACTCTCGCCCTCCCTCACCTGGAAGATACAGTAACTGTGTTTACATTTGTGTTCTATTCTCCACTCATATGCACTGCTCCATGTTTCTGCTTGCAGCTTATGCTATCATGTCATCACTAAACCATTAACTAAAGATTATAATCTTCTAGTGCAAATTCTTGTGCAAGCAAGGAAGTCAAAGACATAAAATGAAGTATGTCCAGCCTCATATGTTGACTACAATAATCACTGCAGGCAATAGTCTGGATATTAACACCAGAGCTGAACTCATGGAGCGAGCTGAGTAGACGTGATGAGTGCAACACCTAACAGTAAACATATTTAAGAGCAACAGCAAGTACATATGAGGACAGCTAACCACATTTAAGGACATGGATCTTATTTTTGTGTGTTGATTAAATGCATAGCAAGACAATGGTGCTGCAGCACATTTCTTAAAATAATAAATACTATCAAATAAATATGTTTATACATGAATGGATAAAAATAAAATGCATATTCACAAAATGCAATTTAATATATTATGATTTTTTTTTTAATCCATTAAGATTATTTAGTGTCAGACTGCCTCTTCAATTATGTCACACTCCACAATTAACTAGGGCATACATCAGAGATGCCACATAAAAATAACGACCTAACTGCACTCTTTGCACTCTCTGTGCTCAGTTACACACTCTGACGCCCAGGATCTTTTTGAGAAGATGCTGATCCACAAATTCCCATGGGTTTGGTGGAGTGGACCGGAGCCAGTGGAAATTGCAAACAAACACTGGAGCTGCTGTGTCTGAGCACAAACAACCTCAAAGCTCTCACTCTCAAACATCACATCTTGTGCGACTGCACGTGGTGTACGTGGAGGAAGGTGGGAGAGCGTGAGACAGAAACTGCGTCAGTGTGTGCGTGAGCATGTGTGTGTGTGACAGAGAGAGAGAGACAGATTACAAGGCCTATACGTTGATTCAAAGGCATTACCAAATTCGATTTATGAGGACGTTCTCCATAACTTTGGCGACAACACATACATCCGAGCTTCTGTCAAAAGTTCATATGAAGTCTTATTCTGGCAGGATTTCGGGAGGGCGAGAGAGGAGAGTGGGTGGAGAGGATGAAGGGTAAAAAAGAGGTGAGACTGTGGGACAAGAGAGTGACCAAAAGAAAGACAGAAAGAGTCGGAGAACAGAGAAAACAAACAGTAAACAATTTCAAAACAAGGAGGGGGAAGCTCTCATGACAGGCCAAAGGCGAGAAAGGCCACATTCAACAATTCAAAGAGCAACCAAGAAACAGTTACCAGCCCCCCTCCCCACCCCGCACCCCTCCTGTCTCTCAACCCCGTGCTTCTAGTGGCCAAACCCACACCACATTATGGATCCCTTGGCTTTTTATAATGGCTGGGTGTGTTCTGGTCCCGCACTAGTCATCTGCAGTTAAATCCCATTCCTAATTAGTGGTGGGAGTCAGAATGAAAAAGGGAACAAACAAATTCATTTAGGAACAATTAAACATCACTGAGGGAAAACAATATTTTCAAACAATATTTCACATCCTCGGGTGTTATGGTGCCACATATGGCACATAACATGTAATCATGATGTAGTGCATTTCAACTGATGACCGACAATATGTAACACACACATAGATGCTGATGACACAGCATCAGGAACAGCTGGTTTCAGTATCTGGCAGAAGGACACTTTGACACATTTTGAAGAGGCTGAGAAATGAACGAAGAACCCTTTGATACCATGATTTAGTTCTTATGTATATCATATCAGTATAGGGATAACCTGCATCAGCTTAATATTTGCTTTGTTTTAGCAAAAGTATGTGTTACGAAGGTTTAATAAACACAGATGTCAACAATGACACGTTTGGGGATTTTGTATTAAAAGCTCAACTTGAAAACTGGCATTTTATTTTTCTTTTCTTGTACTGCATTGCTTTGCCTGGAGGACACAATGCTGACCACTTTAAACAAAATGCTCCTTTCAAAACACATTGTTTCACAAGTAAATAAAGATATATATCTGAATGACTGTAAGAGCTGGAAATGGATTGCTAACACATGTATGCGGTGAGTGCTGCTTTGGGGGAAGGCTAAAACTACAATGTGCTGAAAACACAATGTAAAATAAAATAATGTCACTGTGATGGCCGCAATTCATTCACACCGCACACGCACTTTTCATTTTTTGTTGCATTTTTTTTCTACACAGGTGAATTTCATTTGCAGCCAACCACACCAAACAATTAATAGTGCACAATTTGACAATACACAATTTATTTGATTCAGAATCTGTTTAGAAACATTGAGCCTTATAATGTTTAGTGCACACATTTTTGTTTGTTTTGTAAAAGATTTCATTTTCAGGTGAATAAAACCCTATTTTTCAAACTTATGTTCCTGTCTCCTCGTGGCCTCACTGCTTGGTTCCTGACAGTCACCATGCAAGCTATGTCATGTGCATTTTATGAGTCTGTCAACTATCTCCACTTACAAGGTTTTAGAGATGTTCGTGAAAAAAATATTTTTTGTCGATTTTTCACAAAATACTCTACTAAGAGAAAATTTGGCCAAATTTTCAAAAACCTACTAAACAATGCCGTTTTTTCATGATTTTTGAACTTTTTGTGAAAAGTTACATTTTTTGCCAAATTTTTGACAACATACTATACTATGATGTATTTTCAGGATTTTTGACATTTTTGCCAAATTTTTGACGACATACTATACTATGTCACTCTTTCAAGATCTTGACCTTTTTGTGTAAAGTGAAATTTTTGCCAAATTTTTGCCAACATACTTTACTATGCCTTTTTTCACAGTTTTTGACGTTTTCATAAAGAGTGACATTTTTACAAAATTTTCAGCGTGATACTATACTATGTCATTTTATTTACGATTTTTGACCTTTTTGTGAAAAGTGAAATTTTTGCCAAATTTTTGCCATTATAATACACTATAAAGTATTTTCAGGATTTTTGACATTTTCGCCAAATTTTCAACAACATACTGTACTATGCCTTTTTTTCATGATTTTTACCTTTTCTGAAAAGGAAAATTTTGCCAAACTTTCGACAACATATTATACTATACCAATTTTTTTCACGGTTTTTCACCTTTTTGTGAAAAGTGACAATATTGTAAAATTTTTGACGACATATTATAATATGACTTTTTTCAAGATATTTAACGTTTTCATTAAAAGTTACATTTTTGCCAAGCATTTGATGACATATTATACTATTGTTGTTTCACAAATATTGGCCTTTTTATTAAAAAAAAGTTAAAAATATACCAAATATTTTGACGACGTGCTATAGTATGCTGTTTTTTCAGGATTTTTCATGTGTTTGCCAAATTTTTGATGACATGCTATACTATGCCATTTTTTCACTATTTGTGACCTTTTCGTAGAAAGTGACATTTTTGCAAACTTTTTCAAAATCTTCGACGACATACTGCTGGCTTTTTTGGGATGTTTGACCTTTTCGTGAAAAGTGATATTTTTGCCCAATTTTTTACAACACACTATACTTTGTCGTTTTTTCCACAATGTTTGACCTTTGTGAAAATATTACCAAATACACAACACAATTTCACAACTTTTTACTTTTTTGTGAAAAGTGAATTTCTTGCCAAATTTTTTGATGACATACTATACTATGCCATTTCTTTCACCATTTTTGATGTTTTCATGAAAAGTAATTTTTTTTTGCCAAATTTTCAATGACATACGATATTTGACCTTTTCATGAAAAGTAAATAATTTGCCACATTCTTTACGACAAACTATACTAACTATACCATGTCGTTTTTCTTCACAATGTTTGACCTTTTTGTGAAAAGTGAAATTTTGCCAAATTTTCAACGACATAATATACTATGTCATTTTTTCACAATGTTTTACCTTTTCGTGAAAAGTGAAATATTGCCCAATTTTCGACTACATACGATACTATGCCATTTTTTCACAATTCTGACTTTTACGTGAAAAATTCAATTTTTTATGACATACTATACTATGTCGGTTTTTCATGATTTTTGACCATTTGGTAAAAATCTGGGTTTTTTGCCAATTTTTTTTAATTCTTTCTTTTTTCGCAATTTCTCACCTTTTAATAAAAAGGTTAATTTTTGCCAAATTTTTTACGTCATACTACACTACATCATTTTTTCACAGTATTTGACC
The DNA here is from genome assembly GCA_016785345.1 of Trinectes maculatus. NCBI lineage: Eukaryota > Metazoa > Chordata > Actinopteri > Pleuronectiformes > Achiridae > Trinectes > Trinectes maculatus. The sequence goes on from JAFBJQ010003202.1 coordinate 24,766, forward strand.
TTTTCATGAAAAGTTAAATGTTGACATATTTTTGACAAATTTTCAACAACATACTATTCTATGCTGTTTTTTTTACCATTTGTGAACTTTTCGTGGAAAGTGCAACTTTTGCCAAATTTTCAATGACATTCAATGACATACTATACTATGCCTTTTTTAAAAAAAAAGTTTTGACCTTTTTGTCAAAAGTGAAAATATTGCCAAATTTTCGACTACATACTATACTATGCCGTTTTATTTACGATGGACATTTTCGTGAAAAGTGAAATTCTTGCCAAATTTTCAACAACATACTATACTATGCCGTTTTCTTAATGATATTTGACATTTTCATGAAAAGTGAAATTCTTGCCCAGTTTTTTATGACATATTACACTGTGTCATTTTTTTCCCACAATATTTGACCTTTTTGTGAAAAGTGAAATTTTGCCAAAACTTTTACAACTTACTACACTCTGTAATTTGTTCACAAGTTTTGACCTTTTTGTTTAAAGTTAAAATATTACCAATGTGTTGATGACACACTATACTATGCAGGTGTTTCACAATTTTTGACTTTTTTCTGAAAGGTTACATTTTTGCCCAATTTCTTACAACATACTATACGATGTCGCTTTTTCACAATTTTTGACCTTTTGGTTAAAAAAACTGATTTTTTGCCAATTTTTTTGAAGACATACTATTCTATGTCATTTTTTTCACGGTATTTGACATTTTTGTGAAAAGTGAAAATCTTGCCCAATTTTTTACAACATACTACACGATGTAATTTTTTTCACAAGATTTGACCCCTTTGTTAAAAGTTATGTTTTTGCCCAATTTTTTACGACATAGGCTACTATACGATGTTGTTTTTTCGTGATTTTTGACCTTTTGGTAAAACATGAAAATATTGCCAAATTTTCGACTACATACGATACTATTTTTTACCTTTTTGCGATGCGTGACCTTTTTTTGCAAAAATTGTAACGATATACTATGCCTTTTGTTCACAATTTTTGCCATATTTTAAACAACATACTATACGATAAAGTTTCTTCATGATTTTTGACGTTTTCGTAAAGAGTGAACAAATTTTCAATTTTTAATACTGTACTAATTGGCAAAAAATTAAACTTTTCACAAAAAAATCAAAAATTGTGAAGAAATGGCATATTATAGTATGTCATTGAAAATTTGGCAAAAAGGTTCTCTTTTCACGAATAAGAAAAAATCATGAAAAAATGACATAGTATAGTATGTCGTTGAAAATTTTGCGAAAACGTCAAATATCCTGAAAAAACGGCATAGTATAGTATGTAGTCGAAAATTTGGCAATATTTTCACTTTTGACAAAAAGGTCAAAACTTTTTTTTTAAAAAAGGCATAGTATAGTATGTCATTGAATGTCATTGAAAATTTGGCAAAAATTGCACTTTCCACGAAAAGTTCACAAATGGTAAAAAACAGCATAGAATAGTATGTTGTTGAAAATTTGGCAAAAAGGTTCTCTTTTCTCGAATAAGAAAAATCATGAAAAAATGACATAGTATAGTATGTCGTTGAAAATTTTGCAAAAACGTCAAATATCCTGAAAAAACGGCACAGTATAGTGTGTTGTCAAAAAAAATGGCGACATAGTATAGTATGTCAAAAATTGTGAAAAAACGTCCTAGTAAATGTTTGCCCAGTTTTTTACGACATTCATTTTGGGTTTTTTTTTTAACAATATTCGACCTTTTCGTGAAAAGGTCAAAAATTGTGAACGGCCTGGAATTGTATGTCGTCAAAAATTTTGCAAAACAAATTCACTCTTCATGAAAAGGTCAAAAATTTTCGATGACATACCATACTATGCCGTTTTTCATAATTTTTGCCATTTTTTCGACAAGATACTATACTATGCCTTTTTTTTAAGATTTTTGACATTTTTGTGAAAAGTGACATTTTTGCATAATTTTCAATGACATACTATACTATGAGGTTTTTTCACGAATTTTTACTTCTTCATGAAAAGTTACATTTTTTTTGCAAAATTGTGGACAAATACTATACTATACCATTTCTTCACCATTGTTGATCTTTTAGTGAAAAGTGAAATTTTGGACAAATTTTTGACAACATACTATACTATGCAGTTTCTTCACAATTTTTAACGTATTTGTATAAATTTTGCCAAATGTTCGATGACATAGTGTACTATTCTGTTTTTTCACTTTTTTTGAACTTTTTCCGTGAAACGTTAAATTTTTGTGAAAAGTGAAACTTTTGCCAAATTGTCGACGACATACTATACTATTCCGTCTTTTACAATTTTTGAAAATTTTGTGAAAGTGAAGTTTTTGCCAAATTTTCAATGGCATACTATGTTTTTTTTCATTATTTTTGACCTTTTCGTGAAAAGTGAAAATGTTGCCAAGTTTTTGAGGACATACTATACAATACCGTTTTTTCACGATTTTTGACCTTTTTGTGAAAAGTGAAAATGTTGCCAAATTTTCGATAGCATACTATACAATGCCGTTTTTTTCGATTTTTGATGTTTTCTTTTGATTTTTTTCAAATTTTGATTTTTAGTCTTGCATCAAAGGCCCTGATTAGTCCTCATCATATTTAGTCATTCTCATATCAATTTAATCACAAGCAAGTAAAATCGTTCAAAATGAATGGATTATGGCAAAACAATCTAATCTCTTTCTTATTTATAAATTGGGAATTGTCAGGCATAGAGACCAAATGACACCAAGACATGATTTTCTGGGCAGATCCGAACCTGGACCTATACTGACTCACATATAGTTTGTCCCAAACACTGGATTTCATATACAACATGAACACCTGCCAGTGTGCAGAATGTGTCAGAGAGAAAGACGAAAAACAACAGGGACAGAGAAAGACAGAAAGAACAGAGAGTTGAAGCAAGAGGAAAAACTATTGTGTGCGCAAAATGTGTGTGAGCCTGTTTGAACAGCATGGTGTTGAGGTCATGGAAACTTAACAGCCTGTATACTTTGGCCTGTGGATTAGCCAGGACATGCCTCCACTCTGCCAGGAATGCTTCTTTATCACACAAACATGCATGGACTTAATGTACACACACGCACATACGCATACTGACACCACACACAAATTACACACACATGCATGCACCCGGTCAGGCTTGGGAATCAGAGCAGTGTATGAGATAACCTTGTCTGGCAAAGTCTACAAACTAGTTCACAGGACATATGAATGCAGCATCTGATGTCATAAACATATAGGACTAATATGTTCTTGAAACCAACATGTACACTTTATTTTAAAAAATGTTAATTAATACAATATAAATTCATAATTTAAAATCTATAATTCAAAAGTATAAGTAAATGTTTGAATACTTGTGAATCATGAATTGAAAACTTTTAAACCTCCCTATCTCTGCATTTTTTTTTAACTTGATAGAACCTTTATGCTGTGCAACATGCATATCACTGTAGAAGATCAGGAGGCGTCAGCCTGCAAAATAAGCTGTCATGGAGATTAGATCCCATCAGCAGCATTCAGGATTTTGCCAGACTTTGGAATATCATTCATTAAAAAGACATCAAATTATGGGACATAGTGCCACAGAGCTACATGTTTTTACAGAGATATGATATAAACCAATTAAGAATTGTGTCTTTTCCCACATGAACTCCAAGATGATCAGTCAATGATAAGCAAGATGATAAGCAAGTATTCACTTACATCTATCCCCAAAGCCTATATCATAACTTCAAGTAAAGCAGCATCCATTCAGTGCTTGCAATTAAAATAAGCCTGTTTCTAGATTTCAAGACCTTCAGTAATCTGAAGTTGATGAATGAGAACAGATCTAAGAATTTATCTAAGATACACAATAAAGAATTGTGTGCTTTTTTTTGGCACTTTATGAAAAAATAAAGTCTTCCTCTATATGTTTAGTGCGTTCAGCTTTGTATTCATGATGATATTAATACAGGCTTATTAAGTTGAAATAAGTTCATTAATGTTTGACATATAAATACTACATTTCCTGTTTAATCCCAATTGATATTTAAATTAGTTGGCTGTGTAAAAATGTTAGATAGTTTGTATGTTTTTTTAAAGAAGTTTAACAAATTAAAGTAAGCATTTGACTCCTAATCAATGAACACTTTTCCATGTTTTGCTGTATATATTCTCCAAAAAGATAAAATCCACCCATCACCTGGAAAGTTTTAGTGTGTTACAGTGGGGCATATCTTTCCCTCAGTGAACAGGAAATGGCATATTTCTCCTGAGTAGACCTTGTCCCAGCCGGGGAAGTGGCTAACCACATGAAGCTACAGTGAGCCAGTCTGTTTACACAGCATAATTTGCACAGGTGAGAGGATGGGCTGCGGGTATGGACACAGCACAGCCCTGTTTAGTTCTCACCATGAGGGAGAGAAGGTCATTTGGTAAAGGCATGAATTCATTTCATTCATAAATCCCAGACTAAGATTCGTTCACGCCTTAAGTCACATATGCAAAGTAAATATTGCAAGCAGGAGTGTAACTGTAAGATCAGCAAGGGATTAATTTTACAGCAGTTAGTGTGAAAAACTGTAATTAATTTCTTATACCCTGAATATATGTTATGAGCACACTGTGTAAACACACACACACACATAAACATTCACATACACATTCAAATACACATATTATGGTCTTAGGCTAAAAGTGACTTTACCATAACACACACCCAGCTCAGTTCCCTCCAGTTGGAAAACATATCAGGTGAATTAGACCAGAAAGGAACTTCCCCATAGCATGCCAGGTTAGACTCCTGTTATACACCAAGTGAATAAATCACAGGCACATTTAGGCGAAAAACACCCTGTTTTTCCAATGAATTTGAAAGTTGACTTATGGTTTTAATTAACACAATTCCAAGCTGCTGTTAAACATCTCACATCTGCAGAAGCCTGGTTCCGCTGCTTGGCATTCCTCTGGACAAGTGGTCATCTGTGCTCGTTGCGCCTGTTGTGTAGAGAGCGGGTCTTGTGATAATGTTGTGGAGCTGTCACTGGCAGGGCGAAGACACAAAAACACTGCGAGGGCTCATGTGATGTCATGTGGGTCACATGGGCCTTATAGTGACACAAAAAGACAGACTGATACACACAAGTAAACACACTGACATCTCCCCTGCAGAAGAAAAGCAGTCTAGACTTTCATTACCATGGTCTCAACATACAGCACAGACAACTCATTGTTTCTTATTGCCTTTTATTCTGCATCTGTCATCTTCCATTTACTTTTGTTTTCATTTCAAACTAACTTACTGAGAATCGTCACCTCCCACCTCCCTCAGTCTTCCACATTCCCTTTTCCCCTCTGTCTCTCATCAAGGTTACTGAAGTAGGCTGCTGTTTTCTGACTTTCGTCTGTTTTGCATAACAACCATCCATCCCGCCTCCTGTGGCTTTTGCCACTCTTATGAGGTTGCGGAGTCTTGTTTACAACTCTCCCTCCCTCTTCTCTCCTCCAATCACTCACTCATCCATCATCATCGCTCATCATCCATCACTTATGGAGCAATTCCTCCATCCTCATCATCCGTCTTTAGCCGTGGCTGCTCACGTCTGCTTGACTCTGTGCCATGCTGTTTACTGACCGACCTTGCTTTTTTTTTTTGGACAACTCTCCTTCAACTCTTTCGCCTTTTCCTATTTATTATGACTTCATTCATCTTTTTTCCATCCGTCCATCGATCACTCCGGAGCAGAGGTTTTGAAACTTGCTATAAAATCATCACTTCCCCTTCTTTCCATCCAGCTCTTTCACCTTCAACAAAAGTTTTGTTCTATTTGCTCTTCACTCTTTCATTCCACCCCCTCCCATCCTTGGAAAAAATATTTGAAGTTATTTGGATATGATCATTAAACATTTAGAATATTATCCTTTCTCAGTCACTTTCCACTTGTTCACTTGTTCATTTATGTTTCTAGGATCACATACAAATGTAGCTGATTCTTAATTTTCTCCTTAGATGAAATGCAGTAAAAATAATCACAAATATCTGATCATACAAACCAGACAGACAGTCAGCACCACCCCACATGATGTGAGTGTGTGTGTGTGTGTGTGTGAGTGTGTGTATGAGAAAGAGAGAGAGAGAGTGAGAGAGAGAGAAACATGTGCACACAAACACAAATATAGTCACACAGATAAAAAAAAACCATGTCAGATGTCCATCCCACACTTTCTTATTCTTCCTTTTTTTCCTCTTTTCTTTTTTTGGCTTTATTTATGCAACAATCCCTTTTCAAACCCAACTCACAGCCGATCTCCCCTCTGCTTCTTTTCAAAGAATAGAAATTCATAGACCTTGAGTGGAGGAATGGGTGAGAGGGAGAAAGCAGAAACACAGCTAAGGTAATAACCTGATTTCGCCTCAGTTGGTTTTGATTTAAGAAAGGAAGAGTGTGTCAGAGAAACAGCAGGCGCTCTCCTGTCTCGATTTCATGCCAGATTTTTTTTTGAAGAGAGACACGAGAGAGGGATGGGGGGCACAAAATGAAAGGAGAGACAAACTGAACAAAGAGAGATGGAGACAGTGAATCACACCCCATGCCAATGAAATGAAGTGAACTGACACAAAGAGACACAGATACTATTGAGAAAATGAGCGTGCCACTCAGGGAGAAAGGGTAAGGGAGATGGAGAAGGACGAGTGGGAGGGTATTACCAGTGAATGAATTTTTAATAGCTCTGAGATCAACCATACCAGCAGCACAAAAAGAAATAAATATCTTGCCTCCATAATTTAAACCCCTGTAGCAAACACTATCTTTATTTTATTTTTTTCTACCAGCGTGAGTCTTAATAAATCAGGAAACATGACAGTGTACCTGACACCAGATAGCAAGGGAGACACCCTGACAACCAGACGGGCAGGGACAGAGAGGCTTATGGGTAAACACAGCCTTGCATGCCACTCACCCCACATACACACAGCCAGTTGATTACCCCAGGTGTCTCTATTCACACATGAGGAACATTTGAATTTTAAGCTCGTCCAAAAAACATGTGTCAGCGCTCTCCCATCTGTCTGTCACCCTGCAACGCCCTGACAATAGCACGAGCACAATTCATGTAAAGCCGGGAGAATGTGCCAATTTAGCCCAATTTCCTGCTCATAGCACCAGACTTTACTTTCAAATGTGGATTTTTTTAGCATAATACATAAGGCGTGCCATTTCCCTTGCCAAGAGCATCTCCATATCAACAAGGATGTCCCAATTTGCCAATCCTGAAGCACATCCCAATTTATTGTTTAAACATTACAGTGTTAGCAGCTATATTCAAATGTACATCTCTGCAAGAGGAAAGGCCATCTGATCTGCATTTTGCCACTCACACTCGAAAAAATGAATTCACTTCATTTTATCTATGAATACGTTATATGACATATTTCAAAGCTGCTTCTTCAGTGAGTTTATCTATTTTAATATTCAAGCAGATAATATGATCAGCAGTTTGTTTCATGTGCGTACAGGGGTTGAAAGCAGGAATATCAATTACAACTACATTTAAAAAATAACATCTTAAATGTGTCATTTAGGACAAAGACACTTTTTGTGCACTTTTACAAGTTTATGATACATTTGATTAGCATCCAGTGAATGAATGTGACCTTGTGTGTGGGCTTCAGCGGCGACTGCCTGTTGGAACAAAATGAGACCAGAGTAAAGCAGAATGATAGAGGTGCTGTCGTTGTGTCAGTTATTGAATTCAAATCTTTTCCCAGCCTTTACATCAGGTACTGAGTGGGAATGATCAACGTTTACATCCTTCTCTGTTGTACGGGCAGAGTTTTCAGTTTTATTTGAATACAAACGATTTAAATTCAAAGCAGTTGTTACGAAACGTAAAAACAGCAAAACGCAGTACAACAGATCAGCAATGACTGAAATTTGTTTTCCTGGTATTATCTTTCCCTTGTGCAAAATGTGATTAAACCAACTCGATTTAATTAGCATGCAGTTCTTTTGGAAATGTTGTGTTTGCGCAGCTTCTGCGAAACACTATAACAAAAGGAAGCAGATGTTATGAGAGCAGCTGTCAGGTTGCTGAAAACAAGAGAGAATTGGACAAGAGAAAAATACTGTGTTGTTCTGTAAACTTGACTTTGTTTACACCGGTTTATGATTAAATCCATGGTTTTATTGATGCCTTTAGCAATGGTAAGCAGTTCCCCTTCCCACCACCCCCCCTTCTATTCAGCCATCCATCTATTCATCAAGCTTTCTTCACTGTTCAAATGTTCTTTGGCCCTAACTGTTTATTGGCCTTCTTTTTCTTTTTTCTCCTGTGTCTCTATTTTTGTATCCTGCTTATACAGCAGATATCTGTGTCACTTTAAACACACATCTGTGAACATGCTGTAACTGGCATCCTTTGCTATATGGCACCTTACATGTTGGGACTGACTACTGTCTTCATAAAACTATGATTAAAGCTGTAAAATTACAGAACTAGCGTGAGTGACAGAACAGAGGTTGTACATCAATAATACACTTGATGCTTGGTTATTTGGGGCGGAGCTTACGAGTAGGCTGATCACTACACTTGATGCTTGGTTATTTGGGGCGGAGCTTACGAGTAGGCTGATGATGCTTGGTTATTTGGGGCGGAGCTTACGAGTAGGCTGATCACTACACTTGATGCTTGGTTATTTGGGGCGGAGCTTAGGAGTAGGCTGATCACTGACTACACATCCCATTCTCTCAAGTGTTACAATAAAAACAAATGCACGCATAGTAGGCATAGTTTTAATGGTAATAGTAGATTTTACAGACTTATAAAACTGTATGCTCATCTTCAGTCACACAAAACAAAGACACACACACGCACGTAAAGTGTGTGGATCACTGCAGTAACCCCAGTAGCTGAAATGTGCAGTTGTCACATGTTAAATAGTATCATACAGAAGCAGTGGTATTCTGTCCTCCACCTATTCTTATTATCAAGGGCTCCCACAAAGACTCAAATTAAAACTCCTATTAATCCAACAGTGTAATCCCTCCATTGCATGGAGCCGTCCTTTCAGCCTGAGTGTGGATTAGAGAACAGTGAGACCCTGTGTTGGTGGTCACTGGTGTATAACACCTCATAAAGATAATATGCAGTGTGTGTGTGTGTGTGCACGTGTGTCTTTCCTGCTATGCTGGTGGTCAGCCGTGTATAGATTGTGAGTGTATGTGTGTGTGTGCGCGTGTGTGTGTGTTCCAGGGCGTGTTGTACATGTGGATAATGTGCTTCTTTTCTTCCTTTGTGGTTACCTGGTGAAGGGGAAAATCCCTGTGAGGTGGTCCTCCTGGTCCTCTTACAATGTGGGCCACAAAAAGGGGCCTGTAACACAGGAAACAGTGAATTAATAAAATAAGCCCTCTGAGTCAAACATCCCCTCTTGGTCCAAGGAGGGGAGAGTTTGGATGCAAAACGCAAAAGCAGGAAAGACACCAAAATTTAGCACGTAGTGACGGCTAACACTAGTTGAAAGTCTTATTTACAAAAGAGCAAGTGTTTCTGACGTTGTCACCCATTCAGCTGCCTTACTCAAGGTCTGCACCTTTAAAAAAAATATTTCAACATGCTTTTATTTTTTTAATAGAAACCAATAAGCACATTTCCTTTAAAAGATCATCTCCTTCCACCCTCTTTGTCTCCACAGCAATGCAGCAGGGTCCTTATTTGTATGTACAGTATCTATAAAATCCTAATTCCCACCCTGATTGTGCGAGAGACGAAATACACCTCTTGACCCCGCTGCATCTCATTCCCTGAGATCATTTGCCAAACACAAATTGGAACTTGTGGGCAAAAACGCAGATGGCGAATGGGAAATTGAAACAGTAATAATATAATAATAAAAAAAACATCTTTATCTGCTGCTACTGCCGTATGGGAAAATCTATATTGTACAGCCTTCATACAATCATGAAAAGATATTGGTCAGAGAGATGCACGGCTGCACAGCTCTCACTGGAGCTTAGAATGAATGCATTCATCACACACTGTTGTTGCATCCCAAATGGGGACAGTCTTAAAAGGTGGTCCTCGACATAAAAACAGTTTATCTTCATTTGAAGCAATGATGCATGGTGGCGAGAGTGTGTGGGAGAGAAAGAAGAGGAAGAGAGAGAGAGGGAAAGTATGTAGGCATGCATATATGAGATATACAGCATGTATGTATTCATGGCTGACTTTTATTGCCATGAAAACAAGGCCCACCAGTCGACAGTGGCAGCCAAGCAGACATTACTACATTTTAGCATCACAATGAGCTTATAGCGTTGCAAGGTGCAAAGATAATGTGCCAAGTCAAGTGTGTGTTTTCACAATTTAATACCAATAGTGATCTGATCAAGATGGGGTTTTGTTTATGGATAATTAATTGAATAAGCTCTGGAAAACAGACTTAAAGTGGCACAAACATCTTCCCATTATTTCAGTGTGTGTGACACTGCTGTCATTTTCTACTGACGCCATTTATTACGTGTTTATTTCATTCATATACATCATATATAATGAATGAATATAATATACAGTATATATGATGAACTAATGCAGAAAAGATGTTGCACTCATTGTTCTGTAAACAAAAAAGGAACGTACACTGTAGCTGAAAGTGTCAGGTACAGGTACAAAAATCTCCTAATCCCTTCACTCTTTACCACTCATTATTATTTCACAGGGCAGCCATCCCAAATACATAAGGCCCTAACCCCGCTCAGCCCAGTCAGCCAAGCTCCAACTCGGGGTTTGATGTTCTTCCAACATCCAACAGACTATGATTATTTCATCCTTTTTTTTAACATAACACATCAATTATTCAACCTTTTGCGAGACCAGGTTTGATTTTTTTGATTTAACAAAATAAGTGTGCCTGTGTGTGTCCACCCATCTTAAGGGAGAGACTGAATATTAAATGTTCCGCAACGATAATACCTCATGCCTTAGATGAGTGATGAACGTGGAATGGGTGGGGTGACAGGAGAAGAAAAAAAAAAGGTATGTACTCTGGAATAAATGATAACTGCATTAACATAGGGTAAAAAATGTTCCTTTCACTCTGCGATAAATTGCCTGCAAGCTGTCCACAAAGGAAGTGTAACTATAGCAGTGAACAGTGTCTGTAAGTGTGTCTGTGTATGTGCTGGTGATTGTGGTTTTTTTCTACTGGTGATTCTACTGCTGTAGCCGCACAGTGACAAAAATGATTAGAATAACACACACTGACATAAATCCATTCCCGTCATGATCGGAATTACATTTAGTCATTTTAAATACTGCAATAGCAAACTTTCCCTGCATCAGTGTGAGGACGTTATGAAAGTTATCCCTAAAGCATTTTGTTGGTCAATTAATTAGCTGGTGACAAATCCCTGTTTATTTCATATCTGTACTAAAATGCTTCCTCCATCCTTTGGCCTCATTTCTTTTCTCAGTCCTCTAACTCTCTCTCTCTCTCGCTCTCTCTCTCTCTCCCTGCCATCCTTCTCCTCTCCTTAACGTTCTCATCTCTGCTAATGAGCCCACTTACATCTATGCCAAAACACAAACAGCGAGAGAGGGAAGAATAGGTGCAGAGCTTACTGGAAGCCCTGTTTGTTAAAGGATTCATCATGTGAACTGTTTTCAATAAATAATAAATTCACAAGCTGACTTTTGTCTGCAGACGAGACTTCGGGACATGAATTATGCATTGTTATTCCTGGATAGGGCAATGCAGGGACAGAGTGGCAGTATGCTTTATGTGTGTGTGTGTGTGTGTGTGTACGTGTGTGTGTGCAGTAGATACACACTGAATACAGTTTCTGAGGCTTACAATCAAGGCCCGTATGTGGCCAGAGCTCACTGTGATTACAGCTCCTGAGACACTGTGTTGTGTGCAGATACATCTGTGGTCCCGACCACAAGCACCTGGAAGTTCATTTTGGCTTTGTGCTCAAACTCAATGCCAAGGGTTCAAAAAACAGCTTAGATCAGAATCATTAGCTTATCAGGTCTCTTGATTGGTTTAATGATGAAAAGCAGGAGTTTCTCTCTCCTGACCTCTGTGCCCTCCCACCATATTCCCTTTCTTTTCCATATTCCCTTTCAGTTCTCTTCCTTCTTTCCATTTTTTTCCCCCACACTGAAATCATTATGACAAAAAAGGTAAACCATGATCCCTGTGAGACACTGCAAAGGTTCCACTAGCGACACTACAATGCATGTGTGTGTTTACTTTCTGTTCTTGCCTCTTGTCACCAGGGGACGCGAGTGAAAAAAAAAAAAAACTTGATTGAAAATCGGGAAAACAGGGAATAATTACAAAGAGAGGAGAAAGGCAACCATCCACCCGCGACAGCAATCACCAGTGATCTCCGCTGTCATTTCCCTCCGCAGTAAATAATTCATCAAAAGAAACAAAGGGGAAACAAATATGCAAATAAACCCCAAAAAGGCCAGTAACACTGGCCTCCTGCCACATGGGAAGCAGTGGATTATTATCATAGCAGGTTACGACTGCGATGGATCCGAATTCCTCCTGTTTCATCTACCTTGACAGGACGTGAGTCACACGTGCACAGAGAAAGATAGAAAAAAAAATGGTGAAGGGATTTGAGGTTTTGATTGAGGAGAGAGGGGAAGGAGGGAGGGATTAAGGACAAGGGGAATGGAAAAATTGAGGGAGGGGAAAGGAAAGCCAGGGAAGAGGGGCAGCTGACGTCGGAGGGGAGAAGAAAGAGATTTGGGAGGGGTAGGGAGGAAAGGAGGGAGGGAAGCTTTTGAGGGTGTATTCGACAGCACTGTGAAAGGTAGCCATCAAGGACTTTGATGAAAAGTGCAGGCCTTTAAAGCTCAGAAGTGACAGCGTATGATTTGGTCAAAGCGTGTGAAGCTTTTCAAAGGTAGACGTTCTCCCTCCCGTTCGTCTCGCTCGGGTTGAGAATAACTTTTGGGCTGAGCTCGAGCAAAATTCTGAATTGCTTTGACAGAATGACTGCATGTGGTATTGTCCCTGTGACTTACAGACAGTAGCTGGCTGGAAATGTAGACATCCAGAAATAAGGGGGATTAAATGGAATGTTTTAAAAAAGAAAGACATCCAAGATCAGCCGCTTGGAAGAAAGACACTTTTTACTATCAAAGAATTAATATAAAGATGTATAAGTCAAAACAACAAAAAATACTTAATCAAAGTATATAACAGCAAAGCATATAATCATTTTTCTATTTTATATAATTGTTTGATTGTCCAAGACACTGCTGTTAAAACATTCGGCTATGAAAAGCCACTCTACTTCACTTTTAAACAAGACAAACTTTAATATATATTATAAACATCAGGATTTTCCATTCCATCAAACACACTTGTTATGGATTTAACATGTGTTGTCTGCACATTGTAACAACTAAACACGTGGCCACTGCTGTGCAGTTGGCCATATATAATTGTCTTGGAGGGGGTGCTCGAGGCCTATTAGCCGATTGGCTTGGTAACAGCAATATGGACCAGGCTTTCCGAGCCAACAGTCGTTAAAGCTGAGGGTTGAGGTTTACAGGCCGAGGTCACTGGTAACAAGCAACAGGCCTGATGATCCTGGTGTGTCACTTTACACACGTACACAAATACATTAGCCTATGCTGGTAATAGCATGTAATTTAACGCCTACGCACAAAGAGAGAGAGAGAGAGAGAGAGAGAGACACTCAGGATACTGCTCTTTACATATAAAAGAATGCATGTGCACCAAGTTAAGGATGCTTGGCTATGAGGTGGCTGTTTAATAATGGTGTCTATTTTTCCTCTCTCTCTCTCTCTCACACACACACACACACGCACACAGACACACACACACACACACACACACACATACAGGGAAAGAGAGAGAGAGATAATAGTGTCTAATTTAGACCCTCATATCTGTAGAGTTCTCCAGAGGACAAGACCTCATCAGGAATATATTGGTGACCTACATACTAGGAGCACACACACACACACACACACACACACACACGCACGCACACACGCACGCACGCACGCACACACACACACACACACACACACACACACACACAGACATCTATACTGCTGACAGGAATTTACTGAGCATGCCTGCCACACAGACACATGCACAGGCACATGCCTGTGCACCCTTGGTACAACTGTGCCCGCACAATAAGAAACAGAAGACACATGGAGACTCAGACTTCAGGTGGGTGAACTGTGCCTCTATGCTGTATACAGTACGTAAACATACACACACACACATACCGTGTGTCTTTAAAGGTTAGGAAGATCCTGCTTATGGAAAACAAAACAAAACATATTTATCTTTTTTGTTTAATGGTGGTGAATGGGGAATGTTGTGATGCTTGCGACACAGTGGCAGTTTGGTGCTTTAAGTAGAACGGCTGCTACTTTATATTTTGGGGTGAGACACATTGATTTATTTTCTTTTTTTTCTTCACAGTGCAGACCAGTCTGCCTCACAGAAAGACTCGATGCATGCTGGGATACCCGGAGTGATGCATGGGTTTGGACTCTAGGCTGGAGCAACATACCTGAACGCTGCATTAAGTGGATTTCCACTTTCCTTCCTGCTGCAGGCAGATGTTCCATTGATGCGGTAACGGCACTATGTTCCTGGTGGGGAGGGCTGGGATCACTGTATCCATGCTGTATTATGAATTCTGTTGGCAGCGGACAGACCTCCAGTCATCATCCATCATTCATGGACATCGTCTGTCAGCTTCGTAGTCTATTAAATGGCCGAGAGGTCCTGACAAAGAGCAGAGAAAAGAGCGAAAATTTCAACTCAACATTCAAGAAGGCCTGACTCATGCATGGTTGTTATTACATGAACACCTACACAGAGAGTAACTCTGTTGCCCAATTAGTGATGGAGACAAAGAGCGAGGGGGAGTGGTTATTGCTCCTGATATCTTTTAATGACCAGGCATAATGAAAACTGTACTCGGCGTAGGTTAAAGGGGAGTTCAGAGCCCTGCTGTAATATATTTGCCAGCGTGTGGCGACATAAGCAGACGTTTGTGGGAAGCACAATATTTATTAAAGAACGCGACTCGTACACTCCTATGTTTAAAGAACACAGGGCTGGAGCTCTTTAGGACCACAGCTGGCACAGGAATTGGTACTTGACCTGCTCTGAGACACATGAAATATTTTCACATAAATGGCTGGTGGGAAGGACGTGTACTGTACATACTGTATGTGGTGCGGCTAAAAATGCCATGGTGGACACTGTGCGTCATCCAGTCTGTGCGTTAAATGACAAATTGTATGTAATTTCACGTCTGTCAGTCAAGAACACAAGAAAAATAAGAGCTGTATGATTGTGATGGCGAAATGATTTCATGTAGCCTATATATGAAAATCTTTGAGTCTGCACATCACAGATCTCAGATCTGTAAATGTTTTGCTACATTTCTGTCTCTCAGTCTACGTGACCTGGAGGGAGAGACGATCCGACATGAAGGCTGATCCTTCCTCAGAGAACGTCCCTAGAAGGCAGCACCAGTCACTGATTGTCTAATTACACGTTGCCTCAGTCAATCAGACCCTAATTACAAGCAGACTGTGTGAGCAAATTGACTGGAATTTCAACTGCGCTTTCATGTATGTTGATCTGCTTTTTAAAGTAAAAAAAAAAGGTAGGTAGTAAGGTAGTTAAGCAAGGACTTGTTTGCGGCAAGAAAGCCGGAACTTTGAACCCAGTAAGTTGATCACGACGTTAATTAAATGCCAGAGACACAGACACCAGGGAGTTACCAGCTTCCCTCAAGGAGGAGCAAATTAATTTCTCCTTTATTATTTGTAGACTAAAACATAAAAGGCCAGTGGTAAAATGAGGTTTCACGTTATAGATCCACGTCTGCAGAAACTTATGGCCCAGCAGCGGGAGCGGAAAGGTTGACGCAGCAGTCTGCAAGTTCAACTTATGACAAATAAGAGAAATAAAACGCACGCAGCCTGTCTCCTATGTGCATTGCAGAAGCAATAAGAATAAAATATGACCAAAGTTTTGAGAAAGTTACTCTGGGCCTCGCAACCTTGCCAGAGAATAAAAAGGTTCCTTTTCTGTTTAGGAAACATAGGAGTAAGGCGAGGCAGTTTGTCTCCCGCTGCCTCCAGGCAAGACAGATAGAAGACAAATCATCTGTGCACTTGCACTCAGCTGCCTCGCTGCTATAGACGCTATAGATCGGCAGATATGGAGGTGATTTTTTTTTTGACGGTTAAGTTATTCTACAGTATATTTCTTTTTCTTTTTTTTGCATTCTGCTTGTTCTATGTTTTGTTTTATTGCTATTAATTGATTTTGCTGCCCACTCTGTTTCTTATTTTTCCCCTCTGCGAATGCATTGGCCAATACCAATACAGGAAGTGGAGAGCAAAAAGAAAGCGGAGGATTCGGTGACGGCGATATGTGTCTGTTTCATGAAATGAGACAGAAAGCAACGGAGAGTCAAATTGAAAGGGACAGACAGACAGACAGGCAGGCAGACAGACAGCGGGAGGAGATGCTGACTGGAACAGGCAGCATTTTGTAGTCATACATTCAGTGTGCGCTCCCAAAGACCTGAGCCACTGTTATGTAAACCCGAATGAAACATTCATGAACGATCCATCCTCTCACTCTCAGCCTATCGGGGTGGTGCATGTATGACCCATATGGTGGGTTGGCCTCTATCTGAAACTCATCTATAGCGAGCGGAAGGAGGAAAAAAAAAGAAGAAAAGATGAAGGGCAGAAGAAGAAGAGAGACAGGGATTAGGCAATAAAAAGACAGATGAGATCAAGAGACAGCTCCGACACGCTCAGGCAGCGTATGGCTTCTGTGAGCCTTGGTGCGCACAACGCACACACACACACACACACACACACACACTGTGATGTGGTGTAGCTGTGACTGTGTCCCTGGCTGGGTAAATAGATGGGATGTTTAGAAAGAGGCTCCACTGTAGGAAGTTGTGCCAGATCCCCACCACACCCCACCACCATAACGAGAATGGGACTTAGCCGGGTTTGGACTCTTGTTGTGGTTTCTTTAATTCTCTCCCTCTTTTTTTTTCATCTCTCTCTTTGACTCTCACTCCATCTCTGTCCCTGCTGTCTGTCTGTTTCTCGGTCCAACGCTCTGGCTCCCCTTGGCTGTTTCGCTGCATTTTCTTCTCCCTGCGTCCATCGATCTTTCTCCCATCCTTAACCCCTTCATCGCTCACTTTTCAACAGGCAATTCGCCACCATGACAAACACGTGGCCGCGGTATCGCAGCACATCAGAATGGAACCATTCCAACCGGCAGAGTAAATGTCTCTATCTGAGCTCAGAGACGGAAACAGGAAGATTTGTGACAGCGAGTGACTGTGACACTGAGACACTGGGATAAATGAAGGTCTGACTTTCAAGAATAAAATGCACATCTGTCCCACGAGTAGTTAAAGGGCCTGATCTTTGAGGCCTGTGCAGACCCAAGTGCTGTAACATGAACACAGGAGGAGTTTAGATTATGACTGTAATAAGTATCGGAAACTCCAGCCAGATGAACCACACTGTTCTGTGATCATAAGGTGGTGGGCTTTGTTGAGGTTTAGGGCTTCTGTTGTGGTCGCTTTGTACTTCAGTGCGAGTTTTTTTTTCTTCTTCCCGGATTATCATCACAGTCACTCAGCATTTCTCCATCACTCAGCCTGTGTCTATTACTCACCCCCACCACCCGTTTCTTTCCTTTCTCAGTGTAACCTCAATAACCTTTAATGACTATGATACGATATGCACATTAACCAGAGTTACTTTTTCACCCTTTGATTTTCTCTAACTTATCCTTGCCTTTGTAGTTTTTTTTTTTCTCTCACCCTCCTTCTGTTCTTACATAAGCCTTGTTCTGACTGGAAAAAAAAGAAATGTATATATATGTGTGTGTGTGTGTGTGTGTGTGTGTGTGTGTGTGTGTGTGTGCGTGTGTGTGTATGTGTGTGTGTGTGTATAGTACTGGGGTTGATTTTTTTTTTTTTTTTGCCTTGTGTGTCACACATTTCTACCCAAACCTGCATGTACACAAATATACACACACATGCAAAGAGCCATGGTGGCACTTACACACACATGGAACCTGCCAATCCGATTTTCTCTCCATATGCGCACGCACACACAATTTCCTCAAAACCTCAAACACCCACACACTGTGTCTTGATTCAATTAAACCATAGTCAAGTCTGGTCTGTGACATGTATCCTATGGAGGGAAGTGGGAGGGAGAGGCAGGCAGGGGGTGGTGGTGTGTGTGTGTGTGTGTGTGTCCTTTTTTTGCGTGAATCAGAAAACTTCATGACCTCTGTTGCCATGCCCTTTCCTGCTCATTGTGGTAATGGATGAGTGAACTTTGACCCCTTAATACATTCTATGGCTGCCTTTCTCAGGCTGCTCTCTGTCTTTCTTCCTCCCCATCCTCTGTTTTTTTGTTCTTTCTCTCCCTTCCTGTCTGTCTGTCTCACTCTCCGTCTCTCTTACCTAATGAGATAGGGACTGTCCTCCCAGTGGGGAACGAGGTCAGTGCCCCTGACACACACACACACACACACACTCACACACACACACACACACACACAGATAAACATACAGACATAGACTCCACACATGCATTACACATACAGATGGGACACATGCAGACATGCACACATCCATACAGATAAAAAGACAAACCCCCACCACTACAGCCGCACACACACATACATACACACACACACAATGACCCAGAAATCCCATCTCTATTATGCAGAACATCAGTTGGCTGATGGTGGAGCTGATTATGCAGCTACCCTCAGCAAGCCCACAACTCCCTGGTGGATATCTGCCTTTAAAACCTCAATCCCAAATGTCTTCTTAGCATATCAATAGAGAATTATATATTCCTAAGCAGTAGGACTCGCATACAGCTTTTCACAACTTCCTCGTCTCGTCATGTCACAGGACGACCCTGTTTGAAAGACGACAAGTTTAGGCAAACAATTTACAGTTCAAGCATCCAAAAGTAGCATTTAACTGTCACAGAGATGCAAAAAATCTAAATGTCCCCCATCATTTATTAACATCTCACAATATTGTACAATATATCTACACAATATTTAGTGAGTGACTGTGAATAGTGGTCATAGCAGTTACAAATTAGAAAGTTTTACAGCTGTGAGCAACACTTGAATGGACACAGAGAACATTCAGGCAATGACTTAAGTTCTGTTTTGCATGAGGTGGCCATGGCTCAGCAGGCAGTGTGGGTTGGCCATTGATTATATTATCGACAGTTTAACTCGTGTCCATGATGTGTTGCTGTTTTAAGGCAGGTGACAAAACAGCCTGGATGGAAGAACTATTTTGTAACTATAGGTTTTGTTTCTTCTCCGTGACAGAGAATCTGATTTTTCTTTGCTTTAGCTTCACTTTAACGTAGCTTAGCAAACAAAGTGCAAAAGAGCGCTCACGGTGAAATCAGGGAATGAACTGTCTGATGTTTCAGAATTGAAAACGTGACAGTATTTTATTTATTTCTTTTCCTTTTTCTTGCTGCAAACTGCATTTTAAATCTGAAATTTCTGGGACATTGTGAGCGAGTCAGCAGCCGCACATGGACCAAACTTCAGATCACTCTACAAATACCTTGGCCTGACTGACTCCCAGAGGGCTGGCTTTATAGATTGGTGTAGTGCAGGGGTGAACAGTGGTGACCCCAGCAAGGATTGCTTGCTAAGCAAATAAGCAAAGTAATCTGGCTCTGTGTGTGCGCACATATGTGGTCCGACACGAGCACGCAAGTGTGTGCATGAACACCATATGCTTGTGTATTTGTCTGCATATGTGCCTGAGCATGTCTGCAAATGTGTGAGTGTTTGTATGTTTCTCTCTCTCTCTCTGTGTGTGTGTGTGTGTGTGTGTGTGTGTGTGTGTGTGTGTGTGCATTTCCCTGCTTGCTCATGAGGAGTTGAGAATGCGGTGGTCCCACATGCATGTTCATTGATAATGCCATGCATTGCCATTCTGCATGTTTTAGCTTGGTAATTGAAAGGCCATCTGTGGTCTACTGGGGAGGTTTAGTAAAGGGTAAACTACAAGGCTCATTATTTTAGGAGAAAGAAGCCCTCGGAGGGCAAAACCAATTATTTTGTGTCCAGCTTAACCTTCAGAAAACTCAATTATTGTATGTAAGGTGTATGCATGGGCAGTATTCATGCATGTTCTTCAGGAGTTTGTGCAGACTTGCATATATGTTCCCTGAACAGCAGCAATAAAACAAAGTCAAGTTGACCTGTAGTTCTGGGCCAACAAAAGCAGGCACCACTTTGTCAAACAGACAGTGTTGACTTTGCCAAAACTTTGTCCAAATGCGTATAAAAAATAAAATTTGTTATGCAAAGAGAGTGTGTCTGTGCCTTTGTGAGTCTGCTTGGTCCATAAACATAGAGACAGAAATGACCTGCATGTCTCAGCAGTTTCCTGTGTAAGCTGATCCGTGTGTGTGTG
The DNA here is from genome assembly GCA_016785345.1 of Trinectes maculatus. Lineage (NCBI taxonomy): Eukaryota > Metazoa > Chordata > Actinopteri > Pleuronectiformes > Achiridae > Trinectes > Trinectes maculatus. The sequence goes on from JAFBJQ010003202.1 coordinate 45,300, forward strand.
TGTGCGTGTGTGTGTGTCCTGTCACTTCTCAGGCCTGCAGAGCAACACTTTCCACTCTATTAGTGTGTCTCAATGTCTGTGCATCAGCACACATGTGTGTCAGCCTTTTCATGTATGTGTGTTTTCATCTGTCTCCTGTCACCACCAGTACTTTCTGCACCATTAGGACCTGTAAAGATCAAGGGTCATTTCTCTAAGGGTCAAAGTTCACTCCCCCAAAGGTGAAAAGTCACCTGGGTCAGGTTTGCTGTGAGGTGACATTGAACAAGTACACATCTGCAGCCTGGACAACTAACACCTTAGGGAACATGGAGAACATCTCACATGGGCGGCATAAGGATGAAATCATTACAAAGCTGTAAAATAGCAGTTAACTGACTGAATGCTTAATTTTCATAATGAATCAATTTCCAAAGCATTTCTGTTCTTTTGTTTCGCTGAAGAAGCAGTTTAATACAGAGGCGTGTTAAAAAACATAATAAACACATCTCAGCCACGGAGAACTGCATAAGAGGAGACTAATGTCTTGACTGGAAAAGGTCTTTGTGCATTTAAGGATAGGGGCTTACATACACAGACATCCATAACATCCACACACAAACACACCCGCACCCTTACACTGGCCCACACTTACACACACACCGCCCAGACAAATATCTCACCAAAGCACCGTGTCAACCCATTCACCCAGCCTCAGCAGTTAAAAACAAAGTTTTCCCCTGCAGCTAAAGTCAGGCCTGACCATAATTGAGTCTGCCCTTTCAAGTGATTTTATTGAATTCCACTTCACTGCGGTATTGTTTTTTTTTTTGTTTTTTCGTTAGTTTGTTTTCTATACTGCTGCACTCTATTCGATTTGTGTAGTTTTAAATGTTTGATAAATTGAGAAGACTGGGGAAATATGTGCCAATGCATTCTTTTTCATTTATTTTGAAGCCACTTGTGATGATATTTGCTACTGTCTCTGTTTACAATTGCAGGATATGGTGACAGCAGTGAAACCACAAGCCAAGTAAAACCAACAAACCTAACCCGGTAAACTGGTTAGAACTATTCATTTATAACTGTGCAGATGATAAGGTGCAATGCACCACAACTAAATTATTATCAGCTGCTATAGCTGCACAGCCAGGGGTCATGGAGTTGGTAATCACACTGGAAAGAATGTAACAAAGAGATAAGCAGTAATTGACAGTCATTAATGTGCTGTGTAAGAAGAAACTGACAATTATGTTTTCCTTTTACACACAAATGTATTTCACATACAACAAAATGGACAAAGCAGCATATGGATACACTGCATGACAAGCTGTATGCACCAGACATTATTTCCAATACCCATCACACACAGACACAAATTGATGCACAAAGCCCAGACAGACATAATGAGGGCTAATGTAAGGTTTATAGTAGATGTTATCACAAGTACAAAGTAATGTTATCCAGCAGGGAAAGGGCCTGGGGCGACTTCTGCTGCTTTTTTCTTCTCCTGTAATTTACTGGCAGGAAAGGAACCATGGGTTTCCAGGCTTATACTTTGTTTGGGATATTTTTATTGAATGTAACAAAAAAAAACGCCTGATTTATGAGGGAATCAATAAATAATAATGTTGCTGGCAGTATTCATCGGAAACATTTCAATAACAGTTTACATCACTCGCAGTTTCCTGTGTTGTCAGCGATCACCTCATCCTTCCCTGCTATTACTTGTTTCTCCAAATCTCTCCATGTTTTTTAACCCCCCCCAAAAAAATAAATACAGTCATCACAAAGTTGAATGTCAGCTCCATGTATTCAATTAGGATGTATGATCTCTGAAACCTGTTTAATCAATTTGCACATATTCCTGCTTAGTCTACTCATGTTCTTCTGCCCTGATCTACTCACATTAGTGAAAACCACTAAACCTCTCAGCCCACACAGACACAAAACCCCCAAACCTAGGTGTGTGTGTCTCAGTGTACAATTTACTTTGTGTGTATGTGTGTGTGTGCGTGTGTGTGTGTGTGTGAGAGAGAGAGAGAGAGAGAGAGAGAGAGAGAGAGAGAGAGAGCGTGGGTGGGTGTGCATATGCATGAATGTGTGTCTATCTTCTCCCAGGTTGAACAGGATGTGAGAGGTCAGAGGAGGGGGTCAAAGGTCAAAGCCTGACTAAATAATTACCAGATACTCGTTCTGATGGCACACACACTCACACACACACACATAATCAAACACACAGCGTCACGACTATATGGGTTGTTATTTTTGAGATGTCTGGACTCCGTCTTCCTCTGTGACTCCCTTAAGCTTGTGCACACACCTTCACAAACACACACTTGAATATATTCTGATTCCGTGCCTGCCTCAATGCCTCACACACACACACACACACACACACACACACACTCACACACACACACACACACACACGAACACACTCACCCACCCAACCCCACGCACACATATTGTGCTCGCCTGAAAACTTGTCCCACTGACAGGCTATCAGTCAGGAAACAGAGGGGAGAAAAGGAGACAAGAGCAAGAGAGGGAGGCAGAGTGGCTAGATTTAGCCTGTCAGTCACAAAAGGTCAAGAGTCACGCTGAAAGCCCACTGACATGTATGCACACACATGCATGTGTGCATTCACACACACACACGCACACACACACACACAAATACAACAGTGTTCATCAAAACAAGGTCAAAAGTGGAGGGCAGACAGCTGGCTAAGTTTACAGAGGGAAAGAGGGAGAGCAGACAGCTGGGTAGTTTTACTAGCGTCTGCCCTTTAAATAGACTGGAGGAAAGTTTTAAGAGGGCACAAGTGAATGTTAACTGCAGGGCAAAGAAGTGCGAGCATTTATTTCAATTATTCTCAATGAACTCAATCAGTAAATAGTTTTGAATGGACATAATCGGTAACATGCGCCCAAGGAGCAATGGACAAGCTTTGAGGGTATAATGAAAATCCAGTCATCAAATGGAAGCTGTTACAGATACCAAGAGGTAACTGGATCACACAGGAGTTGTTTTTTTTCCTTTTTTTCTTCATATTTTGCCATCGGCGCTGCACAGCTTCTCCCTCTCTTTTTTTTTTCTGGCACCCATTGTAAACTGTTAAAAAGAGGAAGGAAGCACGTATAACAAAAACACTCCCTGTGCCAAATACTCTGTTTTTCACTCCATGTCACTGTGGCACACCTTCTAATCATCCACATCAGTCTAGACGGGGACACACCAGTTCAACTCCTGTCTCTGGTCTCACAAGCACCCGTTCTTTTAGGCCCGCGCACAGGTAATTAGAGCCATGATGAGAAGACACAGGCAATGAGACCCGGACAGAAATACACACACACACACACACACGCCCACTCAAGACAAATTGGTAGAGTTGCACACTCTATCACACAAACACACAAACAATGTCATACATTCAGACAGGTAAGGTCATACACACAGACACGCACTTCCCCAACCATATGGCCTACAGGTCAGGTATTTGCACTCACAAGCTCCAGCCAAAACAAATCCAATGTTTATTGTCTCTGACTACTGGAGAACGTGACCATGACAGGAGAGAGAGGAAAGTTGAGACCAGGTGGAGAGAGAGGATTGTGTATTCTGTTGTAGTTTCTGATGAAATGAAGGTGTTAGTGTTTCAGCCTTAGAACAGACTTCAAATAATGTTTAGAAATCCAAACCCTATGCTTTAAAGTTTAGGATTTCATACCCCGGTGGTTGGAGACTGCTATTTGTTAGTATGCAGCACTGTGATATTGTTTGATTTCAGACAGATTTATTGGGTCTCTCTAGGTGGTGGAGTTTGATATCCTTGGTTACACTGTGATTCCCGACCTTACCGCAGAGATTCCAGACGAAATGAAGTATGCTTGACAGAAAAAGGTAAAATCTGAAGTGAGCACTGGTAGAATCATTGTTGTGAAGGATCTGTTGTCCTACAGGCCACTTTCGGTCTGTAAGTAGGATTTAATTTCTTCAAGTACTACTTCCACCTGCAGGGACCCCACACGGGTCTCCACACCTCTGATTCAGGCGAAACAATGTGAGTAGTCAGAATGATGTTGGCCAGGCAGAACAACATGGGTGGTCAAGGTAGAACAACCAGGTGGGTTTAAATGGAGGACCAGAGGAAAAGAGAATGGAGCTGAGCTTGTGGCCAACGTGGCGGGGGACCCGGTGGTCATTTCACCCATGGACACACACACACATACACACACACACGCATAACAAATGGCAGCCTTACTGATAACGCGAGGGATGCATGGTCAGCCAAACATGGAGACAAACAGTGAGACAGTCCAGAAGCCAGATGATCCGATAAGGCTGCATACAAAGCTGCAGACACACACAGATGCACACAAACACAAAGAAGCAAAGTGGTACACCTGGCAAGGTTGAGTTTGCCTTGCTGTGGGGATGACCGGGAATAATATGGGATACACAGTGATCTGTCTCATTAATGCTGCGCTGTCTGGGCCATAAGATCAGCTCCTTTTTCTCCCGACTCCAGTGTAAGAGTAATGCTTTCCTTGTGACTTTATATTATCATCTAATCTCCTAGCCCGCCATTGATCATTTGTGTGTCCACATAGGGTGAATAATAAGTGAAGTTTTGTGTGTTTAAAAATTCAACAAAATTTATACTGTATTAAAGGTCTACGTCTTTGATGCAATATTGGAGAACCACACGCAGTGGGTGAATGTGGAAGCAATCTTTGGGTTAATATTTCATTTGCAAGATCATTTATATTTTTTATAAGGCAGTGTCAAGAGCACTACAAAAACCATCCATCTTAACAAGTAATTTCATCTCGCATTCAGCCATTGTAAGAGGTATGTGAGGGACCGTTTCCAATGCTGTCCCTGCCTGTGCATCTAATAAAACTCAGCTCCACGCCACAGGACAAATAAGACACACATTGCCCTTGTGGATCTTTTCATCTAATAAGAATGCAATTACAGTTTCTCAGCTGTTTGCTGACCAATTTTTGAATATCTGCTTTTGGCCAAATCCAAGATCCAACTACAGCAACTCCATAAAATAGACACAGAGACTGTTTATTCATGTTCATCTGACACAGACTACAAAAGGGCATTATTACAATGTGCTCTTACAATCTAATCTGATGGCACTAAGAACATCACCCAACCACACTGGGTGTGGAAGGACTGCATGCAACTCCAAATCGAGCGACAGTAAACGTCCGTCACATTGCACAATGGCCGTGTTGTATTAATAGGCCCTCAGGAGGAAGCTACGATTGTTGGATCAGACCACAAAAAAAAAGAGTAAAGTGAGTCTGGGAAAATATCTTGCTTCCTGCCCATGACTTCAGGATTTAGCCTGAAGTCATGGTACACACACACACACACACACACACACATAAGCACGCACACCAATCAAAAATGTCTGGAATCGAGGCATCACATTGAATCACTGCAAAACTACCAAATCAGTTACTATTTAAGTCACCAGAGATTGTTGCTGTAATTTATGCTGACATAAATAAATGATTCAAACTTGTTTATGTATATACAGTATGTGCGAGTGGGGTGGAGGTTTAGTTGATAGAAAGACACTATTTCATTTATTATTATTGTTATTTGCTCTAATGGTTAGTTTCCCCAAGAGCTATGTTCTCAGCCTCCAACGCTCAGTGGAAGCAGCAAGTTCTCAAAACGGAAAGAGAGAGCGAGCAAGAAAGAGAGAAAGAGAGAGAGAGAGAGAGAGAGAACATCTCTTTCCAGCTTATCTGGTTGGTAGCCAGTGTGTATCTCCCCGGGGCAGCGCACACTGTCTGTCTGACCTCAGCTGAACTCAACTCCACTGCAACAGTAGACTCACTGGAGCTGAGAGAAAGACGGTTTGAGGAGAGCTACAGAGCAGCAGAGGGAGAAGGGGACCAGAGAAATATGAACTCCCTTTACATGTTCCTGGCAAAAAGACAAAACCTCCATTAAACTGCTGCTAAATTACAAAACTGGTTTGATATTTAAAAATCAGTAAAAGCATCCGTTTTCTGTTTGCTGGAATTATGTAACTGGACCCACATTAACCAAAATTCCATTAAATACTTAATGAAAAATTAATATAGGCTAACAATGGTGGCCTTTAACTGTAACTGAAATAACCTGCTCACTAAAACTCCTTTTATTATGTTTTTTTAACAACCAGTAGATGTCACAAATAGACTATACTGAAATGTGCACACAAATTATGTTTGCATGAATGGCACCTTTTGTTATACATACAATAGGATTTATGGGGATTTATTGGCAGATATGGAAAATAATTGAAATAAATATACTTCTATCTATGTAAAATCACCTAGAAAAAAAACAGTATCAATAACACAGACATGAGGGGAGTCAGCGTCAAAACCAACATTCACTGATGGAGGTTGGGAAAAGGGAATCAAAAGACGACAGAGTGACCGGGGCATCAAGCGAGTGAGGAGGAAGCAGGAGGAACGATATGAAAAGGAGGGAAAGGGCCACTGAGGGAAAAATGAGAGCGAGTGTTTGTGAGTCAAAGATGTAGTGAGCAAAATAATGGAGCTGGCATCAGGGAGCAAAGGTAGAGAAGGGGAGTGATGAGTTTGGAGGAAGAGTTCAGCAAAGGCCTTGGATCCAATCAAAAGACTGTTTTTGATTATGTTTTTCATTCCACCTAAAATAATGTTTGTAGTCACTTCCTCATAGCTAAGCATCAACCTTGGTGTTTGAATGGGTTTTCGTTTGAAGCAAAACACTCCTCTGGTGCCCCAGGCAGACTGCAGCTGAAGCTTGCAGAACCAAGCATTGTGGGATTAACTGACCCTGTTCCACTCCGGCAGCCCACATAGAATGCAACGATGTAGTTGTAAAGCAGAAAAACTGGTTGCTTAGCATTTCTTGAGATACGTCAACCCATCAAATGAATGAGAGGAACCACTTCTGGACTGGAATAAAGCTACACTTTATATGAACTGAATAATATAATGTTTAAAACGCAACTCTGACTCTCTTCAAATCCAGACTCAAAACCCACCTGTTCAAAATAGCACACTCTCTTTAATTTCAGTCCATCACCTGTTTTAATCAATCAATCAATCAATCAATCAAATTTTATTTGTATAGCCCATATTCACAAATTGCAATTTGCCTCATAGGGCTTAATCTGTTTACAGGTGTAACTTGATGTCTGGTTTTATTAGT
>JAFBJQ010003202.1:57500-72391 GCA_016785345.1 Trinectes maculatus
CAAAAACAAGTTTTTAAACTGTAGTAATGCTAATTTAGAATGATGTGATAATGAGGTTATTAATTCCTTATGATGGGAAATGACCGTAGCACCTTACTCTAACATTCGTGATTGTTAAGGTTAATGCGATACTACACTATATGATGTCATCTTCTGACTCAGTGGTGACATCATGATTAGGTCAGTATCTCACGACATGAGCGATAAATTATTTAAATGCACCTTTAGGGCTAATGGAAACACTAATGCAGATAAGGTAAAATTATTGTTTGTATGATGCATCATGTTATTTATGACATCAGTAAACATATGACATTTGATGGGAAATACTTCTCACATGCTGACACATTAATTAATGCATGTGCACTCAGTCTATTGATACAGTTTTATAGGTATATATGGCAAGGTATTTGTGTCATTTGGCATTTTTCTATGGTGCATCATCTACCATCATTACAAACGTGGGTTCATCACACAACTACTTAAAACAGGAAATATTTCTCTAATAAGAATTACAATTAGTTGGCCATTTACAAGTTTGGCTGCATTTAAACATATCATATTCATTCGCTAATGTGCTAATTTATCCAAAACCATCTGGATCCAGACATGATGGGTTATTGGTTTTTGACATGAGCTCACCAGTATGGTTAGGATTTTTTTTTTCTTTTTTCCCCTTTGAAACTTTCTAGTTCTCCCCACTTTAATATCGGTTTCAACTTTTACACTGTGCTGCCAATGTCTGGCAATTATGTCATTTAGCCCGGGGCAGACTACAATCACACCCAAGAGGGTTATTAAGGGATTTTAGACATTACATTGTCGATAGACCTGGAACACCGCACAGAGACGTGTGACAGCACTTCACGGAGGAGGTTTGAAGCCTCACAGTCACAGTTCATGGACCGTAGCTCTGGTAACTGTGCTGCTCTGCTAAAACACTAAAAAATTCCTCTCCATCTATTTCCTGAATGCTAAACAGCTGGCGATTCCTGCAGAAGGGCCAGCAGTTTCCATTGTTGTCGTATATTTCCCCCATTGCACGCATATGTCAATTTTATGTCCGTGGATTACAGATGCCAATTATTGTTCTGCGGCATGGGAATGATGTCAACTTTCCTACTTTCCTACTGTGAGCTGCAGACAGCAATGCAGCTGACAATTCCAGTAAAGATGCCAACACATCACATCATTTGCAAAACGACTTGCTCTTCGGCTCTGTCAGTCAAAAGCTGGAGAGTTATAGAAAGAGGGGAAAGAAATGATGTCATGTTTCCAGCAGGGTTTAAATGAGTTTTATGTTGGTGTGCTGAGCTCTGAAAGATAAAGATGATGATGATGATGCTGGTCAGTGCAGTGGTCATGGTGGTGATGACAGTGATGATGTAACCCCACCCCCCCCCACCCCCCAACCTGTTTCCCTTTTACTGTAATAGCATGAACAGTTTACCACTCTCCTATTGTTGTAAGTCCTGTAGAAGAAGACCCAGCATGACATCAGCTGATTTATCTCTCTTAATCACAAACCCCTTGTTGAGTGGCAGAACCACTATAATCCCCCCAACGTCCTCATAATGTGTGTATTAATATTAATATCACTAATGTGCTATAATTTGAGGGGAAATGGAATTTACTCAATCATTACATAGTTTAGTTATTACATAACGCCCTGGTTGGAGCGAGGTCGCCAAAAAAATCATGCCCCACTATTAAATTTAACATTTTAAACACCCTCTAATTAGAATCAAACCGTTGTGCACTCTGAATGGTTGAAACTGTTTGTAGGCAGTAACTGAATCCCACATGATAATGTGACAGACACATTTTTTATGACACATTTTGCTCTGCAAAGCTAAATGCAGTGATGAGTAATGTAAACGCCACCTGCAACATGACATCATTAGATTACACATTCACGATGGTTAACGAATGTTACTGCATTGCATGCCGGTTTTTATACCATTAGCCGAAACTACCTCTCGTGACGAGGTGTCATCAGTACTATTCAGAGTTATCTGTGTTTCGCAGTGTGAAGTCTAAACTGTACAGTCACCTCTTCTGAGGAGGCTGTAGATCCTCGATTGCCCGACTCAGCAACAATGAGACAGTACGCTCACTGTTTGTGTTCTTGTCAAAAGCTATTACTTTAACGTCCTCACATTCATGATGTGAGTCAGTTACAGTGTTTCATCATCCCTGCATCGGTACCCATTGTTTTCAATCATTCTCAATTTTCACTTATTTCCAAGGCATCCCCTGTTTCATTCCAGTTCCACCCTTCTGCTAGCAGTAAACCACGGATTATGTCACCCTGCCAATGGGCTCCTTGCTCATTATGACTAAACTGACAACACATGTAGAGGAGCTCTAGCTGTAAAAACATTTCAAGAAAAGGCTGACTATACCAGAGCTTTTAAAGGGCTAGTGCATGTAAAATCAATTTGACGCTAAAAAAAATCAATTTCCTTAGCCATCTGGTGGTAAAGCACATCAATACAGGCCAGAAAGCCAACATTACTTCCATCCTGGAAAGGTTGCTACTGTTGTGAGCCAGAGAAGTTCAAAGCTTTTACATGAAGTCAAATCTAAACCCACAGTCTGGTTCAGATATCAGAGTTATCACCTTAGCCTTGTTCTCTAGGAGATCAAAACACCAAGTTTTGTGTAGATTTGAGCTCTCCAGAAAAGCCGGAGCAGAGACCCTAACACTGTAACAGTTAGTGTCCATCTCTTATCTTATCTTTGTTTATTTCCACTGGATTCAGTTGTTTTCACCAGTCTCTCCCAATTTTCCTCCTACATTTTTCCCAGTTACACCCCTGTGTGTTAAAACCAGGTCTAGTTTTACTTAGGGCATGATGTCATCCTGCCTGCGGGGCTTTCCCACATTCATGGCTCAGCTGATAACACATGTGGTGGAGAACTGTTAAAACACATGGGCGTGTGTGAGTTTAAAACTCCTAGCCCATATCAGCGCTTGGTGTGAAACGGAGTGAGGAGGGGGGTTTGGCAGAGAAAACAGGGCCCCTCTTTTCCCCGACGCAGCAACCGGCGGCTTGAATGCTCATCATGATTGTGATTAACTTGGCTGGATGTGGTGACCCAGCCTGTGCTGAAGCAGAAAGCCTACGTGCCTCAGTCCATAAAACCTCCTCAAATCATTCCATACTGTAGCCATTACCTTCACCTTAATGATGAAGGAGGACCACAAACTGCACTTGAGGGAATCTGCAGGAGCGATCGGAGAGCAGCAGTTGAATTTCACACACTGGTGGTGCCTGTGGTGTGAGTTTTTAATTTTCTCTTTTCATTATAAACCATTGGTTGAACATTTGACCCAAACTTCTGTAAAAGTAGAAGTCAAAATTTAAATACTTTTACCGCGATGATCTGTGCTGTTACTCGGGGTAACATGGTGCATAAATGGATGATTCGGGGTTTAAACTTCAATTAACGGCAGTCTGGGCATATGCGATATGTGTAGTGCACCAGTAACCTACTCTAATGAACTCCCAAAGTAACCATCGGGTGCAGGGTGAATGGTAGTCTCATGCAGCTATGAGAAATTAGTGAATTGTTTATAGTATCTGCTGTATGTGGGGGGGTGGGGCAAATTAACTGAAGTCCCCCAGGGCATTCATAGGATAAGCTCAGCTGATATGGACCCTTGAGAGGAAGTTTGACTTGTTTATGAAGGAAATGACATCACTGGGCTTGGATCAGACAATGAGCTCATGCTGACAAGATAATGGCTGAGAGAGAGAAGGAGAGTGAGAGAGAGAGAGAGAGAGAGAGAGAGAGAGAGAGAGAGAGAGAGAGAGAGAGAGCAGTGTTTGGTTCAGCTGCAGGAGTCAGGGGTGCAGATAAAAGCGAACATGGTTATTTTCAGCTTGAAAGCCCAGTGGTTGATTTTTCTTTTCATTTACTGGTCAGGAGCAAATATTCAGTGTAATAATGAGGGCCACATAGAAAGAATGTGAGAAATTTGTTGCACCACTTGCTATGTGTTTTCAAGTGCAGCACATGCAGTGCACATTTACATGATCTTGGAAGTGAGCTATTAAACTAAAATGAAAATTATCGGGTTCTATACTGCAAAAACAAATGCAACAGGTGGAAAAGATCCTTTTTCACAAGCTGATAACTGCACATCCTATGGCCAGTGTTACTTGTGGATTGGACTGACATAAGGTGACCACAAAATGAAAATATAAAAAACATGTGCATGCATATTCTGTTCACTTGTTTGAATGAGCTCCGCCGAGAAATTTCAGTAAATGTTGACACAGAACATTTAATTTTCTTGGTCCACCTTGACTCCTGAGGGTTTTGGATAAACAAGACTTTATGCTGAAAAGTAAAAATTATTCAAAGATAAGAAACCAATTTCAGTTTCCACGTTTTTCCAAGCCCATTCAAGCACAAAGAGGACCGTTCGAACTTTCCAAAGCAAAGTTCTGTTGCCGTGCACTTTCTGTAAACTGCTCAGTGACGACCTCTAATTGTCCTGGATTGGGACAGCATGACTGAAAATAAAAACCCTTCACAGCGAAAGAAAAAATGACTAGAGGGGGTTTGGAGGAGCTGTTGGACCTCCCAAGAGCAGAGCTGGACCAATGCCCAAAAACAAAGTTTGTTGCTGGGTTAAAGATCTTAGAATATGCCAGGATTATGAAACCAGGAAGCCAGAACATGCCCGGGGACAGTGGTAAAAAACTAATACTGATTTTGGCGGCTAAAGTGGGATACTGGGTTTTCTGAGAGGCAGTTTGTTCGGTGTTGGCGGGATAATGACAGCAGTCAGGGGATAAAAATTAATGGGTTTCCACAGGGGAGTCTTTCCTGTTAGTTATCGTCTCTATGGTGTGGACAGCTGTTTTCCCATTTTTCATCTGTTTATTGTCATTATTGAAAATTTAAATCTCCATAATGACAAAGTTCCATAATTTTAAATCAATAGTTTTGTACTTTTTGTACAAAACAGCGTAGAAAATAGTAAGCAAATACCTGCAATGGCCAATACAGGAATGAGCAGGAAATGTTGTGCACAGACTCATGTGTCAGGGTGGATTTTTAAGTTAAGTGTTTTTGCCAGTATAATTCACAAATGAATATGTTTTTCTAATGATTATATATTCAGAGGTCTGCCAAGGATTATCTTTTTCAAGGTCTAACGACAGAGAAGTCGGTGAGTTGATTTACACAAACAGAATGGTCCCATCTGGCCTGATTAACATACTGTATTGCTAATGCTAACTTTTAATGGTGTGATCATCTCACACACTCATTTTCACTGAATCCTTAATGCAGAATTAGCATATTAGAACAACATATTGTCTCTCACTGGCTCAGGGGCCTGACGTGAGGCTGTGTCGGGATCCATTTTCATCTGAAGCCTCTCAGTAAACAGCAGAGTCAATTTGTGCACAGTGTTATGAATATATATATATATATATAATGTAAAAACATGTGTCCTTGAACAAGAATGGAATTTGTCTTGCCAAATGTTTTTACAAGATGTCAGCGTAACTGCCTTTAAGACAGTATCATAGATGTTTTCTTCGTCTTCAGGATACACTCAAAAACACATTAACTCTCCCAAGCACTTTTTATTCCACCAAAACCATTTGCTCCTTTCAAAAGCAGAGAACTTTCCAGGAAAAAAAAGTATAATGTTGGATTTCAAATGGAATCACTGAAATGCATGTTGCACAGACTGCAGCTTCACGGATCCGCCCCTACACACCCACCTGCCCCTCCACGCACATCAAAACACTGTCCTCTGCAGAATCTGTCGCACTAATAAGTCACAGAGTCTCTTCATGCATGGAGGAGGAAACATAAAATAAAAATGCAAACGCCGGCAACAGCCTTTTAATGTCGCTATAAATCAAGAAGGGCCATCAAAGGTAGCTGGGGGGCTGTAGTGGAAAAACTCTCTTTGTTAGAACAGACATCTCAGACAGACGGATGGATGGATGGATGGATGGATGGATGGATGGATGGATGGATGGATGGATGGATGGATGGATGGATGGATGGATAGATAGATAGATAGATAGATAGATAGATAGATAGATAGATAGATAGATAGATAGATAGATAGATAGATAGATAGATAGATAGATAGATAGATCAAAGAGTCACTGGACCCTATAATAAACGGCTATCAGAAGTCCAGATAAGGGAGAGAGAGAGACAGGAGTGGAGCAGACAGGTAGAGAGAGAGGGAGGAGGGAGTCTACATATTTCACCTCCATTCACCTGCTGACATGGCCTCTCAAAGAAACCTTTCATAAGACCTTCAGAGGAGTCAGCCCGGTCGGCCCAGTGCCGTCAATTTGCATGTCATACTACACTGACTCGCTTTCTGCTCTTTCATCCCAGGGCGTTTTCATCTCGGACGATTTTCATCATATTGGCAAAAGAGGTGAAAACCCTCACAAGTCAAACCATCTAATTTAGCAATTAAGTGAGGTGAGGTTTGTGTGGTCGACCTGCACACACCTGAATCCACTCTCACAGAAAAAAAAAACTGCATAAGCAAGTAACACGTTTAAAGGCAGTCATTCAGTCACTCACTTAGAGAAATTTGCAGTGTATTTGCATCAGATCTGATCTAATGTAATGTGCTACACCAGGCTAAAGGCTGCTGCATCCAGTGGTCCAGGACTTCAAAATATCCATGACCTATATTTTATGTATTTATTTTATTTTGTGTCAGCTTTGGACAGGCGAAGCGATGAGGTTTATTACAGGTTGGATTGGACTTTTTGGGTTTAGGTGAAGCGAGACTTTGGTCTTTGCTGCTCAGCTTTGCTGCAGATACATATGGGATCTCAATGGGTCCTTTCAGAAGGCGATAATTCAGACTGCCAACACCTCCTCTAAATCATTAACTTCAGGGGGAGTTAGTCAGGCCACCGTGTTTTTTCACACAGTTGAGCAGTGAGAGGAAATTTTTAAAGCATAAACGCTTTTTAGAGAGCACAAGTGAAACACACATAGTGTGTCTCTCAAAACTCTCACCTTAAACATCTATTACATTTTGATTTGTTGATTTAAGACTTGAGAGGATTGACTTTCCACACATCAGGTCATGCTACCCTCAACTAACTTCCCTCCTGTCCCTCACAAAAGTGTCCTGGGCCACCCATAGATCAAACAGGCTCCCTATATTCCCTGCAGCTAAAGGGTGGTGTCAGCAGCTTCTCATACCCACCTGCTGTCTCGCTCTCTTTTTTTTTCTTCCACCCCCGCCCTGTCTGCACCCTGACCTGACCTTTTGGAGTTTTGCTTACATTAACTCAAGTTCACATTATACGGCCATTAATTAAAAAACACAGCAGACACAGCACGGGCCACATAAACCGATCCATAGGGACATGTGCAACACAGCTATTAAAATATTGGCACATAAGCTCTCGTGTTCTTCTCTCCTTCAACCTAAATGACAGAGTTCAGTTTAATAACAGCTCCCCACCTCCTCCTGGACATGGTGGGCATAGCATATTATGAAGAAAGGAGGGAAAAGAGGGAGGGGGGGGGCAGGGCCCACTTGTTATTTGCATGCACCAAAGCGCACACACACACACACGCTCACTGAACTGTTTTTATTCAAACTGAGCAGATTTGACAACACACAGACGCCTCAAAACTTCACAGTCCCACTGTTTTACTGAGATTTGCTTTGCACCAGTATCAAAGCTTCTTACTCCAACAACTGAACAACTCTGCTGACAGGGGCCTAGTTGAAACTGCTCAGCAGTGTAGCTGTCATTCAGCAGTCAAACAGTCCCACTCAGCAGATAAAGTGTGTGTGTGTGTGTGTGTTGTGTTTCACTATGGCTTTAAATCACAGATCTGCACAACCTTCACGGTCGAAACAAGAGGAAACAGGAATGATTCGAAACAATTCTGTAACAATCATTGTTGGGAATGTGGCATCGTTACAGCGTCTCAATTATGACCACTGGATTTATTCACTGGCTTAAATAAATGACGCCATATTTGTGGTCACAGCGTGAGAGCAAAATCAAAACTCAATCCCAGTTGTTTATTAGCCGTGCAGGAATAATGTGAAACAGCAGAAGGCAATGAAGGGTTATATTGTGTCATCCCCTTCTCATCCCTGTTGCTGTGGTGTGATTCTGTGGCTAAGACTGACCTCTGACCTCAATAAAATATGACATGCCCCCTGGGATCAATAAAGCATCATGTGTTTACTGTTACAAGTGACAATGTCTATGCACGTCAGTCAATTTTAGAGCTAAACCAGCCACCTCTTTCTTAAAGGCTGATACAGGTGTGATCTTTTCCTCGTATGTGATCCCATTCGATTTATAGACGTTATTTTCCCTGTAGTGTCCACACGTGGCTCTGTTATATCAGAGCTGCTGAACTGAATATGCTGAATCAGTATATATCAGATATTTTTAAAACAAATCACAGACCCAGTCCATCTATCAAGGAACCAGGTCGGTGAGGATGATAATAGGAAGTGATGTCATTTATTTCCGTTCGGACAAACATGTGCAAATCTCATGAGCTAAAACCGAACACAGCCCTGGTCATGAGAGGTCACACTGTCGCCACAAAAGTACACACACTGACTTACAGTCATCCACAGAGACACAAATAGACAAACAAAAAACCAACATACAGGCCAGTGCGCACATACACACACACAGTTTGCCCACCCAGGATGAGAGCGAGAGATGGAAACTTTAACTGTGTTTATAACCCAACTCTGGATTACAGGGTAGACTCTGGTGGGGGGTGAGGGGGGGGGGCTCAGCTGTAAATAATTAAACTGCAGCTCTCTCTCCCTCTCTCTCTCTCTCTCTCTCTCTCTCTGAACATGCACACCCACATACACAGCAATCTATTCCTAAAACATATTAATAGTTATTTTTACAGAGAGCAAGCACTGCGAGTCTATCTTATTAAAAGATGAGTGTGTGTTGGTCTGTGTGTTGTGTGTATGTGTGTTTCTGTGTTAACGTGCATGCATGCGTGAGTGTGTGTGTGTGTGTTAGATTAATGAATTATGTCAGGTAGAAAGGAATGTCTCCCGTAGCAGGTCCTACCACTACTGGTAAACACACAAACGCACTCACACATAACACACACTCTGAAAGCAGTTAAATGTTTGTGAAGATAAGATAAGATGCTTAAAATAAATAAATCGATCACTTGGTAAA
The DNA here is from genome assembly GCA_016785345.1 of Trinectes maculatus. Classification (NCBI taxonomy): domain Eukaryota; kingdom Metazoa; phylum Chordata; class Actinopteri; order Pleuronectiformes; family Achiridae; genus Trinectes; species Trinectes maculatus. The sequence continues at coordinate 66,704 of JAFBJQ010003202.1, forward strand.
TCGTCCATCCGCAGCTCGGCCAGTGTAACGCCAGTAAAGCCACTGACACAGAGCGGGGTTACTCACACACTCTCCAACTAGAGGTCAGCAACCTTTAACCACTAAATCAGTTTTAGCTGCAAGAAAATTCACTTTGAAAAGGTTTAAAAGCCAGTGTGTGTAAAAGTCAGCTGCAAACCATTTGCTGTGCAGGCTGCAGAGTAGCTGCACGTCTTAAACACCACGTCTTTCTGAGCTTATAGAGCAAACAGCTTAAAGCCTTGCAGTCGACAGGCTGACAATGTACCATTTCCTAAGACTTCAACAGTGACACATTTCTTAGGAACCACTCAATATCTCAGAGACTGAGATGAGTGGATGAAACTATGAACCCACTCACAGACTTAAACAGTTCTCCTCAGGAAAAATACCGACTTGCTTTAATGAGCCAAAGGGTCAAGATGAGGGAAACGGGAGTGATGCACATTTAGTGCAGTGATTGCATCAGTTTTTATTTGAAGCTATAAAAAAACAATAGAGAATTCGCTCAGAGCGGCCATTTCCTTCCTGTGAACGAAAAGACTCGAAGTAGGCAACAACTTGCAGGACAGTTTTAAATTTTGATCTTTCTGTATTTTTACATTAATATTTTAACGTGGCCTTGCTCGGTTGCAGTTTAAAATTTTAAAGCAAAAAAACAACTCAGACCAAACCAGCCATATACACACACACCTCTCCCACATACCTAGCAATTACACACACACATACACACAGACACACACTTGCTGTTTCCTGAGAGGCCTGCCAAGCACTGCAGAGTCTGAGCCAAGGATTTCCATGGTGAGGGGTTAAGGGTTCAGTGCGTGTCAGATGTGCAACATTAAAATGCACATACAAACACACAAACACACAAGAGAGAGAGATGACCTCATGACTCAGAGATCAGACATTACAATGACTTACATTTATTTCCTGGAGACTCACCTTAACCCGAACCTTAATCTAACCCAAACATGAACACATGCCTGCACCTTCCAATGTCCTGATTTTTATTTTGGGACTGTTTTTTTTTTTTTTTCCCAATAAGAAAGACAAGTCCCCATCATCACAGGTCAAACTACCCTTTGACCACTGCCTGCTTTCTCCTGCAAATATAAACACTATCCACAAATAGACTTTTTACTCCTCACAAGGAGATGGACAGAATTGCAGAAGAAGCGTGGACAGGGAAAAGATGACGGGACACGGGGACAGAGGTCAGGCTGGGAGGAGAGTCTTGGGGGGGGCGTCTTGTCAGGGCTTCATCTTGAGAGTCTACTCTGTGTGGGCACGGAGACAGAGAGACATAGTGGACAGACCAGTCCACCATGTCAAACGACTGACCTCCCCAAGACCTCTCAAATCAACCTGACCATGTTTTTTCTTGCTGCAAGCCACCTCTCCAAACATCTACCTCTATTTTATTTCCCACCCCTTATTTCCCTTCCCATCCCTCCATCATCTCCCCCCCTCCACCTTCATCCATCCCATACATCTACCTCTTTCCACACCCCTTTTCTTCCCTTGCTCCACTCTTCCCATAACTCTAACCTTTGCAATGTCAAGTCCTTACTATTTCATTTAGGCAAGACAATAGACCCCCACCCCCCCACCCCACCCCCAATGTCCATTTTACTCTTTGTCAGCCACAACCTTAATGATTACAATCTCAATCTCCTAAATGTCCTCATGCAGGAAATACTCAATTTCATTTATAACCTTTATTTTCTCTCTCCATCACCATAACCTTTCATTTTGACCACAACAAAAGGACTGTTATGTTCATACTGGCCTTACAAGGATTTATAATGGGACTTATCCTTACAAATAATGGAAATGCTTCACTATGGCCCTTTACTGCATTTCATACCATGTGATAATAATTATGATTAAAAACGACTTTAATAACCAGGTCCTTCAAAGTGATGTTGAAAAAAAAGAACTTGAGGGTTTGATGTAAATTTCATTTCATTTCATTCCTTCAATGAGTTTTTCTACTTGAATGAAAATTGTAGTTTACAGACATTTTTTTTACAAGTAAAATGAACTCAGCTCTACTTCCACATGTCTCGTTTCCTTATTGAGAAGAAAACAATCCTGAAAACACATTTATATGTTACCATATTAAAAAGTTTTTGGATCCTCCGGGATGCCACTGTTACTACATTAAAGTCGATGATGAGTGTAAATCAGGCCCGAACAAACAGCCACGGGTTAAGTTTGCCATATTAGTGTGTCTACACAAAACTGACTCTCACCTCAGTGCTTCGCTGAAGTAATCTACAAAAAAAACCATCATTTCTCACATTATCCTTCTTTTATTATGTGACCACATCCTCCTTGTTTCTGCCTTTTTTTGTGCTGCGGACAATTATCACAAGTGTTGAAAAGCGTACACACTCAGGAAGAGCATGGGCAGTGTGTTTCAGTGTGCATTTTCACAGTAAGGGGTGTTTAAAGTGTGACCAAATGAATCATTATAACTGTCGGTGACACCTCTCACCACGTCTGGCCACAACAAAGCCTCTTTCTGCGCACCCCTTATCTCCACTGTAGCTACTCTTATCTCATAAATGGGCCTCATGCAGACACACAATCATCATATACATCAGCAGCACCGAGGTGGACAAACACACACACAGAGTACACATATCACACGTGGTAACGGCGCTGGACTTGATCTTTTTACTGCCGTCCATTTGCGGTGAAAGACGCGACACATTAAGGGGGGGGGGGGGGGGGGGGGGGGGGGGGGGGGGGCTTTTTCGTAGATGAAATGAAAAGCTTGTGTTGCAGTGATCTGTCAAAGCAAGCAAAAGTTCAACGCTGGGTCACACAACCAGGGGATTTTTTTTTTTTCTCACTGTGTTCACTCTCAAATTACATGGAAGAGGAGAAGAAGTATAGGAGAGGAAGGGGGGCGTATTCGACAGCTGGGGTACAGGGATGGATTGATATGTTCCGAGAAAGAAACCTGCATAGAGTGAGGATTCCAAAAGTTGTATATTTAATAACCTCAGTGTGCATTTTTTTTTCCATCTTTGCTGCAGAGTATATTCAATGTGTGCAACATCTTATGTAGTAGCAGAGCAATGGTAGGAAATGGAGCACAGCACTGTAAGAGACTAATTGGTTCTGGTTCTGGTTGTTCTGACACAGAGGAAGTGAGTGAGACAGGGGGGGGGGGGTGGCTGGAAGGTCAGTGGGGCAGCGTCAACATCAAGGCAATATCTAGCTGCACAATACTCCCTCTCTTTTCCATTGCTCCTTTCTGAATCTCTCATTCTGCTCTCTCATCCTGATACTGTCGACTGCCTTGTCCCCTTCACTGGATCTCACTGTCGTTTCAAACACACACACACACACACGCACACACACACACACACAAGCAAGAGAGAGTTCAATCACCAACTGAATATCACCGCAGGCACTGAGAAAGCTGGGACAGATATTGTGGCGGTGTGTGAGGGACGGGCGGTGGGGAGAGAGAGAGAGAGAGAGAGAGAGAGAGAGAGAGAGAGAGAGAGAGAGAGAGAGAGAGGCGTAGAGTGTGTGGGGGCGGGGAGGTTGTGTGTGAGCGACACATGAGTGAGCGAATGAGACGAGAGGACAGACACGGAGGGGGTCGCTCCTTCATCCAATGAAGGCTGGGGTTAAAAAGTCGAAGGCATCATAAGCGTCAAAAGGCAGAATACAGGGGCCAATTCTCTCGGCTGTCTACTCTGTCTTTTTCCTTTCGGATTCCAGGATACAGGTGTTAAGACAGAAACATTGTTCCCTTCTATACACTACAGATGTAAACAGATGTAAAAAGATCATATCCAGACACTGAGCAGCGTGTCTAACATTTCTGAAAGAAACACAATTGAAAGAATCATTTTATTCATCCCTGCAGTCGATGGTCCCTGTGTTGTGGTGTTTCTGAACAGTCCACACCACTGTGGAAATATTCACCGTTATGAATCTGCTTGATTTTGACTGACTGCTGCAGGTTTTAATTGCACAAATACACATATATATAATTAGCATGGTTTTAATATCACCACGTCAACCAGTGTTATCCCCTCACATTGCATTGTTACCTAGCAACCGCCGCTTGTTTAGCTACTGTGGGGGACTTAAAATAACATTGAGATTTTATTAAACAGAATATGCTTTGCAAAGTTTACTATTGCACCAATGTTTTATCAGACTTGTTTCAGTAATGAGCCGCACAAGGTTAAGATTTTCCTTTTGAGCAGCTATAAACTAAAATAAAGAGCTGACTGTAACTATAACTAAATAACTTATATAAGTATATACAATAATATATAAAAATAACACTTATAAAATATATAATATAAAACTGATTTCTTTAGTTTGAACATTAAATCTAGGTATATACAGGGGGTCCTCGAGTTACGACGGTCACGAGATACGTTGTTTTCGTGGTTACGACACATCCCCCGTGAACTTCCTTGTTTTGGCTTAAGCGGTTTGCCCCGTAAATACGTACAGACTTCGCACGGGAACTAGATGGTGAGCGCTCTCTCTGTCTCTCAGCGCGCCTGCCGGCTCTCCAACACCTCCACAGCACGTTCGGGATCGTGGCAATACCATAGGTTTATTCACAACAAAGGGTCTACACAGTTGATAACAGAAATCTAAAGGAAATTCTCATTACACTCGTGATCTCAACCCCTACGGTGTGTCAAGAGGGACAAAAAAGGCAATTCACCATAATAAACTCTTATTTTAGCGTGGTGTTATATCGACATCTAGTGGCACAATGTATGCACAATGAATGTATGTTCCGACTTACGTCGAAATTCGGTTACAACACATTCTCAGGAACGGATCTCCGTCGTAACTCGAGGACCCCCTGTAATTGGAATATTTCCACCCTGGTTGAGCAGTGAAACCAGTCAAAGAAAGTTGTGACCACAACTTAAAAACATTACAACATGGAAAATACAGAAAATACCTAATCACTCCAATTACTAATATCTGATGTAAAATGTAATCTATGGTGAAATCATAGTGTGCTAGAGAACGATGAGGACGGTTATATTTCTCTTTGCACTGTTACTGAGGTAAAATGAGTCATGATAGGGAGGAAGCACATTTAGGAGTTATAAACAACACACACTCAGATCACAGAGATTGTACAGACAAAACCAGCACAGCTGAGGAAAGAAATCACAGTCCACCAAGGTAAAAAAAAAAAAAAAAAAAGCAGATGCGGAGAAAAACAAAGCGAAGCAGAGATAAACGAGAGTAACACATGCACAAGTGGGGAAAACAGGGATTCAGTGTGTTAAACAGAGAAGGAGGCCTGCTTGTTTATGTGCATGTCCTCGCTGCAATAAAATTACAGCTGTTTATGTCTCTGCACTTTTAGCATATCTGCCAACAGCCAAAACAAACTGTGTTATTAAATTGTCGTGTCATATTTATAACAGGATTTTAACCAAATTATTAATTGTAACATTTAGTCAGACTCTTCTAATTGTTTGATTGCTCACAGTTTGCTGCAGTGCAGCACATTAGCATTATAAACTCTGTCCATGTGTCCTTATACTGTTCTCATTAGAGACTTACGTGTGTTCCTGAAATCGCTCAGAGCAGATAGCAAAAAAAGAAAAAACGAAACGGCCCCCGGTTGTGACTCCAGGTGAACCTGTGCACTGA
>JAFBJQ010003203.1:0-44930 GCA_016785345.1 Trinectes maculatus
AGTGCCTTTCTTATAGCCTGAGGTGGAACTACAGTGTAACTGTTTTTATTGTAGCATCAAATAAGAATTGAATAGCAGGTTTTCTGGGCCAAAGACAGGGTATTGGATCAGTGCATTGATTACTAGGCAACAGCAGTTTTAGTACTTGCTGACTAGTATCAGTTTCAAAACAAATCTACCTTCAGTGTAACATAAAAATGCAAGAGGCCCTATCTTGAGTCAGTGTTTGAATTCTCATTTATTGAAACTGTCAGGCTTTTTTTCTAATTATGATTAAATAAGTGGAATCTGCAAATGCATTCTTGCTGTACTGTAAGTATTTAAGTTTACTTACAGTACAGCATGATTCTACTGAGACTGTCCAGTTCTCAGTTCTCTTTAATATTTGAAAATATCCGAGTCAAATGAATGAAGACGTTTTCGAAAGAAACAGGTCTTTGTGCTGGCCACTTGTAATCAGATGTCTGATGGCAGATGTTAATGCCAGGTCTAAAAGGGACCAAACGCAGCATGTAAAATGACCTACAGTGTATGTAATTGCCTATATGCTGCTTGCTATGGATGTCTGAGAAAGAGTACAGCTATTGCCTTCCCGGCATTCCTCCTTCATGCCCAGTCTTGCTTCAGGATGTGCTCCACTCATCACATGTGTATTGAAACTGCATTCAGTTTCAATACTCTCAACTCTCGGCTCGACAGGAAAGTGACTCTAACACTGCTGCTGATCACTGTACCTTCAAGTGTAGCAGTCACCTCAAAGTTTCCTGTCTGCAGGCTGGGTTATGGCTCAGTAGACAGAAAACAACTTTCACTTTATTGATTTCCATTTTAGTACTTGCTGACTAGTATCAGTTTCAAAACAAATCTACCTTCAGTGTAACATAAAAATGCAAGAGGCCCTATCTTGAGTCAGTGTTTGAATTCTCATTTATTGAAACTGTCAGGCTTTTTTTCTAATTATGATTAAATAAGTGGAATCTGCAAATGCATTCTTGCTGTACTGTAAGTATTTAAGTTTACTTACAGTACAGCATGATTCTACTGAGACTGTCCAGTTCTCAGTTCTCTTTAATATTTGACAATATCCGAGTCAAATGAATGAAGACGTTTTCGAAAGAAACAGGTCTTTGTGCTGTCCACTTGTAATCAGATGTCTGATGGCAGATGTTAATGCCAGGTCTAAAAGGGACCAAACGCAGCATGTAAAATGACCTACAGTGTATGTAATTGCCTATATGCTGCTTGCTATGGATGTCTGAGAAAGAGTACAGCTATTGCCTTCCCGGCATTCCTCCTTCATGCCCAGTCTTGCTTCAGGATGTGCTCCACTCATCACATGTGTATTGAAACTGCATTCAGTTTCAATACTCTCAACTCTCGGCTCGACAGGAAAGTGACTCTAACACTGCTGCTGATCACTGTACCTTCAAGTGTAGCAGTCACCTCAAAGTTTCCTGTCTGCAGGCTGGGTTATGGCTCAGTAGACAGAAAACAACTTTCACTTTATTGATTTCCGTTTTAGTACTTGCTGACTAGTATCAGTTTCAAAACAAATCTACCTTCAGTGTAACATAAAAATGCAAGAGGCCCTATCTTGAGTCAGTGTTTGAATTCTCATTTATTGAAACTGCCAGGCTTTTTTTCTAATTATGATTAAATAAGTGGAATCTGCAAATGCATTCTTGCTGTACTGTAAGTATTTAAGTTTACTTACAGTACAGCAAGATTCAACTGAGACTGTCCAGTTCTCAGTTCTCTTTAATATTTGAAAATATCCGAGTCAAATGAATGAAGACGTTTTCGAAAGAAACAAGTCTTTGTGCTGTCCACTTGTAATCAGATGTCTGATGGCAGATGTTAATGCCAGGTCTAAAAGGGACCAAACGCAGCATGTAAAATGACCTACAGTGTATGTAATTGCCTATATGCTGCTTGCTATGGATGTCTGAGAAAGAGTACAGCTATTGCCTTCCCGGCATTCCTCCTTCATGCCCAGTCTTGCTTCAGGATGTGCTCCACTCATCACATGTGTATTGAAACTGCATTCAGTTTCAATACTCTCAACTCTCGGCTCGACAGAAAAGTGACTCTAACACTGCTGCTGATCACTGTACCTTCAAGTGTAGCAGTCACCTCAAAGTTTCCTGTCTGCAGGCTGGGTTATGGCTCAGTAGACAGAAAACAACTTTCACTTTATTGATTTCCGTTTCTTAATCAATGCTTCCAGGTAATATAGCTTGCTCAGTCAGGGGCTTACATAAGTCAGGCACGGACAGGAGGATGTTTAATGGGGGGTGGGGGGTAGAGGAAGGAAGGAAGGAAGAGAAGGGGGGTACTACAGGCCACGCAGGCGAACTGACTGCCAGGCAGACTGTCTAAATCAGTTTACTCTCTGTACTTCTCTCAGTTAGTCACTCACACACACACAAACACACACACACAACCAGAGCAGAGGAAACCCATAAGTGCATTCCTTCACACTGGTCTGAGAGGTAGCTGATATGAAGGGCAAAGTGCTACAGAGATCAAATCAAGTGAGACACACACACAGAGAGAGAGAGAGAGAGAGAGAGAGAGAGAGAGAGAGGGAGAGAGAGAGAGATGTGGCTTCTTTAAATGAAAACCTGACTTTTCCCACTCACCTTTATATGGCACACAGATAATGGTGTGTACTTAACCAACACCCTGCCAAACATTACACACACCTGGAAGCTATGCCTCAGCAACTAGACAATCACTATAATTTGTGTTATTAAACCTGTTCTGATTCACACATTACATAATCAAGAGCTCTGCAAGGAAACAAAAATACTGTTCCTAAATCACTTTTAGAAATCTTTCTCAACAATAATTGTTAGGCTAGTATGTTTGCCAGACACCTAAGTGGCAATAAAGCTGAAAGACTTAAAATTTGTCCCCACATGCTCCCTCATTCACAAGTAATCTGAGTTCCTGCAGAAGACAGTGATCTAAGATGTTTAGGGGGCACTCACCATGACCTCCCATTTATGAACTGTTCAGTTCAGTTTTACAAGCTGAAGTGTTTTTCTCTGTGAATACTGTACGTACCAAGCTATATTAAAAACAGTTACACATACTGTACATCTCTTTCAAGTTCCCATATTAATTTAGCAAACAATTAACATTTAAGCACCAGATTACCCAGGCTGGGTAACGGGAACTGAATCGGTTAGCTGGGATAATGAACATGAACCACATTAGAGCAAATTCTGACTGAAGCCAGTAAGGTTAATGTTCAATTGGATGTTTTGGCACAAGTCCAGTCTTTGTTTCGGTGATCCTGTGGAATGCTACAGGAAAGTAGTTTTCGTATATGTCATTACACCTCTCCCTCTCACTTTATTTATCTATCTTTTCTATCGAACTCTGAAAATGTAAAACCACATCGACCACTTCAACACCAGTTTGTGGATTTTACTCTGTCAGCCTACAGCAGGCTGTATGCTGTCTCACCTAAGATCACCAAACACAGAATGTGAGGGTCAACCCACATGTTCAAACAAACCTGATGTACACAAAGCAATAAGCTACCTGAAGAAGGACATACTAAAACACTAGTGTAGACCTTGTGTCCTATAAACAAACAGATGCCAGGTAAAAGCCTGACATTGATGGATTTTCATTTAAAATTTCAGTCACATTTCTTAAGAACACTGCAACTTGATCTGTGATGAGACAATGAACTGCTTTGTTATTCCCCATGTTATTAACACAGGGAACTAATACTTTAAAGTAAAGCACTGAGCTAACAAAGATCAGTCAGAAACAGTCTAATTTTTAGCTGTTGTCTGACATAAGACTTTGGAAGCAACTGACATAAGACTTTGAAAGCAGCTTCACATGTCAGAGAGGTTAGCAAAGCTGTTAAAACCTGTTTTACAACATAGCAAGGTTCTTGAACAAGTCCTGCCACATACAACCACACAAACCACACTGCACATCGAGCAAGAGGCAGTAAGCAGGTTTCAAGATACAGTAACAGAAAAGATGACAACATCCGCACACAGATCTGAGTATTTCCTCTGAATTTAGACAGCATGCTGATCAAAATCACCAAATTCTAAAACAGCAAAAGTCATCTCAGAACTAAAATATTTCCAAGTTTCGCAGTGAAATTTGCAATGTTGTCAAACATCATGAAACTGAAGCCATCACTTTGTGAATTAGGTTCAGGATAGATCACAGGTCTATGTCCAAGTCAAACCCTTGGCTTCATTAGTTCCAGTGTTAACTGAAGCAATTTGGGGTGTGGAAACTTAAGCTTGAATTCATCACTGTCATGGAAAGAATGCAAGTCACGACACAGTATGCTGAATAAAGATTTCGTATCTAACACTGGCCTGAAAAGCAACCGACAAAAGGGGAAGTTAAACTGTATGATCAGAAGAAGCTGACAAGTCAAGAGTTTCTCAACTGTAAAGTTAATTCAACAAATACACACTGCAAACAAACACTAACTTGGGATCTGTGAGAATAAATTGCAGTTTTCAGGACAGTAAGTGCTTTTGCAGAGGCCATGTTGACATCAGCTCTCGGGTGGCTCATGTTATAACATTAACCAGAAATGCAGCCAAATCCAGGGATGGAGGTGGCGTTATCCAGTTAACCAAGGAGCTAGCTGGCTAAGCTAAGCAGCTAGCTAACTGCCTTGCTAACTTTAACTCCTTATTGGCAAGAGCTGGGGGCACTACTCTGGACACAGACACCTGGATAAATGCTATACGTTGGTGAGACTGTACTGTGCGTTGAGTCGAAAGAGAGAGAAAAAAGCAGCCAACCTATAAAAAACAACACAAGCGCCACATCATGGAAAACTTACCCATTCCTGCCCTTCGCAACGGTCGCTGTCAAACGTTGGGAATCTCTCCTCCAGCAGCTCCGCTGCTAGCTAGGGACTAGCCAGGTAGCAGTGTACAGTCAAAGAAAATGTGTTTTTAGCCTATTCGGTGTCTATTAAGAAGCAAAGGGAGTCGTATATCCATTCGCCGTTGCGCCAGCTTCAGCTTCAGCAGCGGGAGCAGCAGCGCCCGCCTCCCCGCTTCTCTCCTGGTGGTGCTACAAGATTATTGTGCAGGAAGTTGACCAGGAGTCTCCACCTTTCTTGGACATGGCTGCGCGGGTTGCTGCCTCCGCTGACACCGCTCTGCTCCACGCACAGGAGCGGGAAACTGCGCGAGGCTTCGCACGAGACGGGACGGTGCCGCGAGACGAGGGCTGTGATCTACTCCACAACATCATTACCACCCCCCGCCCCCCAGCAAGTACAGTCACTACTGTACCTGTGTGTGGTAGTGATGCTTGAGTTTCAGGAGCTTTATCTAAATGGGAATCAGTGTAACAGTAAAAACAATAAATAGTGAAAACACTTTGTAAAAACAAATACAGTACTGTAGTTATATAAACACATGTCTTCATGTCTTCATGAAAAAGGATCACTGCTGCATATTAGTTTTTGTATGTGAGAGAGAGGGGGGGGGGGGTTAAAATCCTGCTCTCGGCACAACCCTGGGCCCTTGAGTAAGGCCCTTAACACCAACACCAATTACTCCCAGGGCGCCATGTACTGTATGTTTGGCTGCCCACTGCTCACACATATGTGTGATGGGTTAAAATCAGAGACCAATTTCATTATACAGTGTACTCTATATGTGTAGTGTGACAATGATAAATAAAGCTTTTCTTTCTTTCTAATAATATTATGGCAGACACTTAGACGAATAGTCTTAGTGCATAGTGATTGTGCATAGTGATTGAGTGGCCGGGTTGAGAATCACCTGTTATCACTTCACGTTTAAAGGTAAGGGGTATATGACTCATCTCGCCATTTTCAGAATGTATAGTACCTCTGTTTTTGTACCTGTAAGTGGAAAATGTTGTGGGTATTTCTGACTGAAATCTTGATGCAACTAGGCTTGGAAAAGAACAATAGGCTCCTTCCCATCAACACACTGACAAGACATGAGAAATATTCACACCACACCCCAACAACGTAGGTGCAGGAAATGAAGAGAAACCTGCTGCACATTGTAGCAAAACAAATGTAAGAAACAATTTTGACAAAATCTGTGCATAAAGATAGAAAAAAGATCAACAGGTAGACAGTTCTGACTTGAAACTTGAAACTTTAAAACAAAAAGAGATAAAAAAGTAACTTCAAACAACGCATGTTATCAAGCTATACTGACATCTTGATATTGGCATTAAAACTTACCTTAATCTTATTATTTCTTTACACATTTCTTAGTGACTGTCTTGAACAGTAAACAGTAATTTTTATCTTTAGTTGTAAATCCGAGACAAAAATATCTGAATGAATCTGTAATCAAATCTTTTCCACTGTGCTATTCAAAGCCAGGCCATTAGTCAACACTCACAAAATAAAAGGAAGTAGTTGAGGCCAAATTCATCCTGACAGGCACCATTTAAGCAAAATGTAAACAGACCAACGCGAACACAAATTGTATGTAAATGTGTCTGACCGCACACACACACACACGCACACACACACACACACACACACGCACACACACACACACACACACACACACACACACACACAAACAAAAAGCATAAACAGAGAGAGAAAGACAAGAGGTACACACATGATTCATTGCTGGTCAGTGTGAATGATACGTTAGGAAATCTGCTGTCTAAGTGGAATATAGGAACCATAACCAGCTGTTGTCATTTGCTTTGCCCTCATTAAGCCAAAACATCTGGGTCTTTTTGTTTTGAAAGCCCATCTGTCGTCCAAATTCATACACTTCCTTATTAATGTTTTTTGAGACAGAAGCTCCATTACAGCTTACATACATTTTATTATTTATTCATTTATTTGTGGAAATGTTATTCTTAGGTTATTCTATACTTATTTTTTATTTTTTGCTATTTGAATTTTAAATTTGCACTTAACTGTCTCACAACTGTTTGAAAAAGCATAGGCAAACTAGCTAAAAATACAAGGATAAGATCAATAAAATTGATTCTTATATAAAATTAAAAAAAGATGTATGTTGTATCAGGATATGTTGACTTTAAGTCCCAAAAGGCATGTGCAAAAACTTAAAAAAAAAAACAAACATGTTGCACAATGTAACTTGTGTAATCTGGAGCCACCTAATGGATTAAATGTGAAACTGCAATCAAACCGTTTCGCGTTATCACATGCTTCAACCTGCATATTGTGTTTATATTTACACATCAGAGCTTTGCCTGCATGTAGTCTGAAGAACATTAAAGTGAGGTCAGCAAACAAAGCTCCTCAGTGTTTCAGAAGGTGACCTATAATTACTCACTGTGTTCGGAGTCATCAGTTATAATTGCCTGTGTGGGCCGTGGAGTTTCATGTATATGCAGATGATGAATGGTTAGATGTGTCGTTTTAATGATATAAAACAAGTCCTAATAGAAGGACCTCTCAGTGTTGACACACGTTGCCTTTATATCGTCATACAAGCAAATCACAATGTCGTATAAACAGTTTATTCCATATTAAATATTGCATGTTAAATAGACAAAATGCATACACATGTAATATTATAAAATAGTACTTTATTCAGTATGTAGTTATTATAGGGAAATCATATGGTTTAGATGTATTTGTTCTAATTCCAATTCAACTTGTATTGTAAAACCAATAAAAGTTAGTAAACGTTTAACATGCATATTGGATGATTCTTACTCAGACATCACTAGTCTTTATTATTGTGCGACCTTCTCTCCTGAAAATATTTGTGCATACAAACTTTAAAATTAACTGTGATGTGATGTATTTGTGAGTTGTGCTGTCAAAAAGCTGCAATACCCTCGTTCTTCCAGTTGATGTCAGGCTAACCTTAGTATAATACATAACACATGAGCAAGTTAAGCTTGAAAATTGATTTAGTGTCTGTGTTTTTTCAACTTTGTTTTCTACACCATTGTGTTTGCATTTGATTTATATTGATTCTGTCATTTCTACATTCTTTTAATATAATTTTCAAGAATTTCCGGTCTTATTCCATTCATGCTGCTGTAACACCAAAATGTCTGCCTTAGGCATTGTAGGATTTTGCTAAACAATAATTAGTGGTGGCTGAATTCCATTTGGCGTCTCCAATTTCATGGTAAAGGTTTTTGGCACTGTTACACAGCCATGACGTCATGAGACAGCTAAACAGAACAAAGCCTTTGTCTGATTAAGTTTGCTCATTTATCGTCAGGATTACACTTTTAAAAATAATGGTGAGTGCTCATTGGTTGAAATGGACATTTATTACATGTGGAAGCCCATTGACTGACTGGAACACAATAGTTTTTCTCTATCTATGGGCAGCTGGAGAGTCTTAATGTAGAGTTTTACATTGAAATCATTGTCAATGAACACAATGATGCAGCTGACTAAATGATCACTTGTGGGTGTATCAGCACACACACTCCAGGCCGCCTGCACTGGACATTTGGCTTGAGTTTGGTTTGCTACCAGGTGACTCTATGTGTCAGCTGTGGCTGAAGCCTTCAAATAAGCATTGCATTAACTGTCTGATGAATTACAGTATGTGTTATGTCACAGGAAGTCGAATACTGGAAATGAGTCATTAGAGCAGCTAATCTAACACACAAACCTCTGAGAGCACCTCCCTTATAAACGCCACGGGGTGAAGCTATTTTCAGTCCTGTTGAAATTCAGTGTCTGCACAACAATCATAAGACAAAGTGGCTTGTAGATGAAGGATAAACACATTTGGAGTAATACTCATGTTGTAATAAAGGTGGCCTGTGTGATTAAAATGTTTGTGTGGAGCCTGGGCTGCTATTTGTGGTGTGTTTGTGGTGTGTTGTGTGCTTGCTCAGGGGATTTGAGCCTTGTGCTTGTGTTGGTTGGAGCAGATCTGATCAAAGCGGCCATCATAAAAGTCCTGATATTTAAAATAGACGACCTTTTCATGGATGTATTTATTATTTATTCCCATTTATTTGCATGGATTATACCTAAACTCTGCCACTCGCAGAAGCAAAGTGGCACATTTCATCCCTTTATCCCCCATCCGTCTCCATCCCTCACTCTGAGTCCACTCTTTCCCACATCACGTGCAGGCCAGATGGTGCTTTACTCCTTTATCACCTGCTGCTATTTGCAGTAACGCCTGAGGCTCGGAGCAGACCGGCTTGTGCATATGCAAACTGTTTATCTAAAGGCCGTCTGATTGGCCAAAACCCCTCTTAGCTTGGGTCTGTTTAGCCGGACACCTGGTTGGTAACCAGGATGACGACAGCTTGACTGCTCCGGGCAGATGACTAAGCGGCTCTGGCCTCCATGTCTGCTCCACTGACACATATGGGACAGGGCTATTCCCACAGTTGGACCCTGATACCATGATGAAAGACGATTCTAGCAGAAACCTGAACCGCCTATAGGTGCAGTTGACTGTGTCATGACTACTGATTAACACTGTGACCACTTCAGGTACTTTCCATCGATTCCTCATTCCTGCATATCAAAATGTACCTGGTGGAGCCTTCAGAGATAAAACCTAGTTGTTTTCTCTCTGTAGTGACTTGTACTCAGTAGGTAAGCTGAGGTGTGTCAAGACTATTGCTGCTTCTTATTGTTGACTTTAGTGCTTATTGCGCTGCCCTCGAGTGGCCAAGTCAAATAATGGCATTTTACACAATGTGTAAAACCAGCATGTAACAAGTTGAACACATACAATAGATTCAGCTTCAGGGAGAAAACAGAATCTATTCACAGAGGTTAAACCAATTTTCTTTTCTTAATAAATAACTACAGACAATAAAAATAATAACAGCAATGTGCTTCACATTGAAATAATACAAGAGGTGAAATCCAGTAGGTCAAAGGGCATATCACTACATCCGTGGCATACAGTATATAATCCCTCACGGGTAACAGTGACCTCCTTACAACAGCAGAGGAAAATAAGCTTTGCAGGAGATTTGTAAAGATGAAATTTAGATCACCAGATCAAAAAGGGTGTTGTGTTATATTTACTGGATGTTGACATTTCCTGTCAGCAAATGTCAGCTCTAATATACAGACAGTTAAAATTGGATCTTCACATTTTTTAAATATTTCTAAGCACTACCACCATAATTCTATACCCCCCCCCCCCTCTTTCGTTTCAGCCTCTCAGTCCTGAGTTGATGTGAAGAAGAGGCCAGTGTGAGTGCAGTCTGGTGCTCATCTTCATCGCACTGCGGTATACTCTTCTCCTATGTCCTCATGAAGTCCCCTTCAATATCTCCTCCTCTCCTCACCACTTCTCCTTGTCCTCGTGACGTTGTCAGTCGAGCTCCAGGGAAAAGTGGACATGACAAGAGTACAGGAGATTTTTGATTTGGACCTCTCAGCGGCAGATTAAAGCAGCCTAGAGGAGGCGCCACTGAGGCGCCTCCACCTGAGTTCACCTGTAACACACATGTCCATCTCCGTGGATGCTCATCGGGTCCAACACACGTGCGTTGCTGTGTCCGGCGCCGTGATTGGCCGAGACGCGTCGCCAGGTCCCGCCCCGAACCGTGCGTCACGGCGGTGGCCGCGGAGCTCCGCAGACTAGAGCCGGGCTGAGGGAGGGATCCGGGCGAGGCTCCGATCCATGTGTGGCTCTTACCCTTTATCACCATGTCGTCCATCCGACAGCAAGCCCCGATCCACTACCTGAAGCCGCTGCACCTGGAGACGCAGAGCACTGTGAGCCACTGCGGCTCAGCCTGACGCATCAGAGCCCGCCTCAGCTTCTCTCCTCCGGCGAGCAGAGGAGGAGGAGGAGGAGGAGGATGAGAACCATCTAGAGATGAGAAGCGTTTCTCCATTAGACTGCTCCGGCCGGGACCTGCGCGTCTGCGCTTCCCAACCCAGGACAATGCGGGCCATGCGGGTGTGCGCCGTGGTGAGTAGCCCACATCACATTCCCATTTCATTCACTCCCCTTCTCCTATTCTTTATTCTAAGGACTCATCCAGCAGTTTCCCCCCATTTAAAGGGCCAGTGCCTGTTTTTTTCCCCCCTATCCCCCGTCCCAGACTGAAGTTCTGGCCAGCTGAACTAAATTGATGTCCGGTCTGAACACGCCAGCAGTGATCAGTGGTCGTGTCTCTGTGGATGACCGACACAAAGGGTCTCCAGTGGCAGGATGGACTCAGCAGTCTATTGTTTACCCGTTAACAACTGGGAATGTCAGTCAGTGCTGTCTGCTTATCTGCTGACTGTCCCAACAAAGGCATGGCTTTCAAAACAACTCATAAATATCTGTCTGTCTGTCTGTCTGTCTGTCTGTCTCTATCTATCTATCTATCTATCTATCTATCTATCTATCTATCTATCTATCTATCTATCTATCTATCTATCTATCTATCTATCTATAGTAGTAGTATTATATACGTGTATATATGTGACATTATGAGCTCTGAGGCACTTTTCCTCTCTAATGGTTGAGAGATGTTTTATTATTATCACCACGTCTGAAGTGTCAAGGATGGACGGATACATTGCTCACCCATCTATGACACTGATCTGTGGCTCATAGTCGAGTCAGTAGCTGCTGGAGATCAGGGTATCACCATCCTGAGTGAGTCAGATGAGGCTCAGGCACAAAGAATGCGCCTTTGTCTCCTCACAAAGACAGGAGAGGCTGCAGAGAGGCTTTTGACTCACTGGCTAAACAGAGGGAACCCCTGTCTGTTTTGTCTGTTACGGCACATCCAGTTGCTCGGTGTGGCGTGGATGTCTGAATCACCTTTAAGTTAATTGTTTTCAAATGGTTCAGAGTTTAGTTTGTGTCTCTTATAGATTTTTTTTTTCAAGTGGAAAAAAAGCATGTGGATTCATCATCACTGTGCCAAAGCTTTTCCTCAGGCTGTTTACATACTGTATATAGTGCATGATATGATTATTCTTACTTGGTCAAATCAGAAAAAAGAATAGATGGAATTACTCACTTACCCAAAACCAAAGTGTGACTGAGACAAAGCAATTCACTGAAAATGTAACAAAAGCGAAAGCTGCCTGTTTCAGCAATAAGAAATAGAGCGTAGCAACAAGACAACGCATTTAGTGTACCAACTTAAATCACTGCCTGTATTTAATCTGCTTCACTGCAGTATACACATTTTAGGACAGCGTCGCAGCTGCAACTGCAGTGCACACAAGACACAGGGACACACAGCAACAGGTGCTGCTGCACTGTTGGGACATGTGCGTTTGTGCATGTGTTTGTTTGTGTTGGGGGAAGTGTACATGCATGTGTTTGTTTATGGTGGGCCCTACTTTAATTGGATAGTAAACACAAGATCCCCCCCCCCCCCCCCCACATGTATATCCTATCCACAACCAAATGTTTGTATACACAAAACATTTTATGTAACATGTTTTCCAACAGACACATATGTGCACGCAGCCACACACATACACAAACAAACAGCCTCACACATACACAAACACACAGCCACTTCACACTTCTGTTCGGCCTCAGTCTACTTCCTGATCTGTGGTTCAGTATGTTTCAGTGCATTGATCACAATGCCTTGTCACAAGATGAGACTGTGTTTGGTTTGTGTTGCTGTTTCTATGAGTCCTAAGTCTTGCAGACAGACAGCTTGTCCCTGATGTTAGTGTAGTGCAGCCTGTCTTGCCACTCACACGTGAACCACTTATTTTAGGATGTTGTTAAGAAACGTGAAAACACTGGTGCTGCTGCCAGTTGTCCATATCAGCTTTCATTTGCTCTTTGTGTGTGGTGTTCATGTGGCTTCATGACTGTATGCCTCGGGCCAAATATTTACATACCAGCTGCTTAATATAGACCAATTCATCATTGGATATTAACTGTAAAATAAAAATGCTGCACATATAAATGTGATTTGTCAGCGTGACAGCAGCATTTTACCCACAAGAGGAAAAGTCAGGGAAAAAAGTTAATGAGAAAATTATTTTATTTTAAAGTAAAGAGGGGCCATCCCTTCGTTAGGGGAATGTTTTTTGTGTAAAATGTGGTTTTATTTTAAAGAAAACCACAACACAACTGTATGTTCCTATCTGCCAATATACACAAATTCCTAACACTGCATTTCCCACGATGCAGCTTGTCAGTAGATCCCCTCTCTGCTTGGTAAACACCTACATGATCCAGAGTGTGTTGTCACACAGTTTGCAGGCCAAGCAAATTTCTCCCTGAAGACACCTTAATGACATCACCTGATGACATCAGGCTTATTTCCTCAGACCCGTTTAGTCTCCTCTTCTTCTGATGTTAAATGGTGATTGGTGCATTAGCTGCATTAGCAGCAGCAGCCGGTAAGGAGATGCCCACGGACACAGATGCGTTCGGGATCGTGGCGATACCGTAGGTTTATTCACAACAAAGGGTCTACACGGTTGATATCAGAAATCTAAAGGAAATGCTCATTACACTCGCGATATCAACCCCTACAGTGACAAAAGGCAATTAACCATAGTAAACTCTTATTGTAGGGTGGTGTTATAGCGACATCTAATGGCACAACTTATTATTTACATAGGATTACATACACATGAATGTATGTTCCGACTAACGTCGAAATTCGGTTACGACACATTCTCAGGAACGGATCTCCGTCGTAACACGAGGACCCCCTGTACGTCTGTTGTAGCAGGGCCAAGGAGGCTGTGTCTCCATGACAACAGAAACTGAGCTGGACGTTCAAGAAAACACATGTTTTTGAAATAATCAGAAGTAGTACAGTACATTTTTAGTACATCATTATTTCAGCGGATGTGTTTATACATCTTCAGCTCAATTGGCAGGTGTCTCCACCTGCTACATTCATCCGTGGGGGCGACCTGCTGGCTGCTGCAGGGTAGAATTGCAAGGCATTCTGCTCAGTCACAGTGCTGAGGGGGGTTGTGGGGTGGTTTGTTTCAATGAGTGACTTGTGTGTGTGTGTGCGTTGTGGCTGGAGATGCTCGGCAACAGGAGCCTGCTCTGCAGTGGTGCAGTGGTGCCACTCTGTTGCCTATATGATGTAAACAAGCGCTGTCTGACCAAGCAACGACTCCACCCTCACATCTCTCCCTGTATACCCTCTGGATGGTTCCTGTACGCCATCACTGAGTCTGACTTGGTATAAAAGCATTATTTTTAAGAATGAGAATAACTGAGCATGTAGTCGGCACCAGAGACAACAGAGGAACTGTTGAACATTAGTAAAACGTTATTTTTACGCATGCAAATTAGTAAGTGGTATTCATCCATAGTGTGGGCAAATGAAAAGTGTTTCAAACTCTGCAGCCATAGTTATCATGTTCTGTCTTTCTGTCTGTACATATGTCCAATCACCTGAATGGCACCAGTCCTATCAGGGTGATTTCTCCATTTTAAAACATTGCCTCAAAAAGTCGTAATAAGAGGAGAGCTGGCAACACACACACACACACACACACACACACACACACACACACACACACACACACACACACAGAAATCGACTGATGCATCACAGATCTGAAACATGGCTGGTCTGTGGCTCCAGACAGTATCTGTCGTGCTAAAAGCAAATAGCACACTCAGCGACACGAGAATGGCCGGTTGTGCGTTTGTATTTCAGCCATCAAAGTAATTATCTTCATTGGCTTAAAACTGTAGCTGCAGACAGAGCCAGGTCATCTGAGGTCAGTCTGCACCCAGATCAGCTTCATCACAACCCCAGTGTGTGTGTGTGTGTGTACCATAAATACAGATTATTATTTTCATTTCTTGAACATCTAAACAATTCCCTTCTTCCTTCATAATATCCCTCTGGAGTCTGTTTTAGCATTACCTTTGATTTTACTTTACTATATTTCACCTTAAAGAGCAACTTAACATCATTTCCTAGCCTAAACATGCACCAGCTAGCACTACCATGGCTAACTAGCCAGTTGGCTAACTCTTGTGGCTAAGAGGTTATTTTCTTCTGTCAAAGAAACTGGGTTTAGTATCAGCAGATGCTACACCGATGTATTTTACGCTAACTGTATTGTTTATTGCTAAACAGTATATAGGAATTACAATACATCCCCAGGAAGCACAGGGTGCACGGGGAATCCCCCAACATTCCCCATGATGCCTAGTCATTGTCTCTATTCCATCCATCGTACTAAGCTGTTCTGATCCCAGTCATATTAAATGTGAATGCTGATGTACTGACAGACACTAATGGTGCATGTGCCAGGCTTGGGAAGGATCGACACAGGGATCATTTTGTTTACCCAAAACATTAGCAATAAAGCTATTTTTTGTCTCGACTCCTAGCAGCTGCTTGGTATAATTTAATGAGCTCATTTGTGCAGACGGAACAAAATCAGTACCATGAGTATAGACATGTAAACAGTGAGCACAACAGTGCACCTCGATTAATTGCATTGTGCGGGGCATAAAATCCAACAAACAGAGAGATAGGGCCAGGGGGGCGGAGGGGGGCTCAGTTCATTGTCCTACAACAAGCAGAGTGTTCCTGTTTTTCTGGTGAGTGCACCTCCTACCAGCGATTTCCCCTTTTAACCTTGATGTGAATGAATGCATTGATGTGACTGACGCCAGCCAGTTATGAACAGCACGTCAAGTGCACGGTCCAATGTTTATGGATGAGGTTCTGAGAATGAACACAAAGAGCCGAGTTGGTGCCGCGGTGAAAGGACAATAGGGTGCTGAAAGAATGGCCTGCATTATCCTTATTTTTGCCTTTGACCTTTTAATTAAGATATTATTTAAGATATTTGTGTGTGATTTTCTGTTTGCACTTGATTTCCTCCAAACCAGGACTTATTATTAAAAATACTTCAGAACAACACACCAATTCCATCTTTCTATTTTCTTTAGAAATGTGATGCACTCGTATTATATTATGTCCATAATTGTTTATTTGGAGGAAGACTTGGATCATAGATGACGATCACATGTACCGACGTAACTCGAGGACCCCCTGTATATATCATATACAGGGGGTCCTCGAGTTACGTCGGTCGCGAATTACGTCGTTTTCGTAGTTCCGACACATCTCCCGTGAACTTCCTTGTTTCGGATTAAGCGGTTTGCCCCGTAAATACGTACAGACTTCAAACGGGAACGAGTTGCTGAGCGCTCTCTCTGTCTCTCAGCGCTGCAGAGAGACAGAGAGAGGTGCTGCAGAGCCTGCCGGCACCTCCACAGCTGTGTTTACTTATGTACGTGTACATGCTATGGGCATCAGACTTGAGACAGCTACTGTGTCTGATCAGACAGTAATAATGGAGTGGTTGATTCTTTCCTTTTATCAGCTGAGACGAGATTGTGATTGTGAGTTTTCTGGGATCTGACTTTGCTGCTGCACAACAGAAAACCATGGAAGTAGTTTTGCTATTTCATTTTCAGTTCGACAAGCAATCATAACTAGCTAAGTGGTGTCAGGCCTTATTGGAGATCACTGGTCAGTCTGCCTGGTGTTAGTGCTTTAATGTGGCTCATTAAGCTTGTATGTGTCAGAGTTCATTCAGATGTGTGGGGCTTATTCCCCTAACCCCAGTGAGCTGTTGGCTTCCCAGCAGAGATCAGGGGGAAGTCTGAAACATAGTAACATAGAGGACTGACATCATGGGTCTAAGTTGTGATTGCAAAGTGTATCACAATCACCATCTTGTTCCATGAATCTTCTACCCAGGAGATCTTAAAACACTATATTTTTTTTGTATTTCTCCTGACAGTTTCATTCTGTCCTCCACTCAGATCTTATATACAGTGGTGGCTGACATCTCAGCAGCGGTTGTGACCACTACGAGTCCAGCTGACCGACCCGTCCTCTCTCCACGCCACTATCAGCACACGGACCCTGGCTCGGGCAGCCAGCTGGTCTGCGACAAGTGCCCGGCAGGCACCTACGTGTCCCTCCACTGCTCACCTACAGCTGTAAGGGAGTGCAGCCCATGTCCTGAAGGCACTTTCACACGGGGCGAGAACGGCCTCCAGCAGTGCCATCGCTGTCGGGGTCTGTGTCCAGCAGGCTTGATTGAGAAAGCGAGCTGCACGGCCACACAGGACCGCGTCTGTGCTTGTCCACCCAACACCTTCTTAACAGCGGATAGCGAGTGTAAGGCCCACTCACTATGCCCTGCAGGCACAAGAGTAAAAAAGCGGGGCAGCGCTACAGAGGATGTGATCTGTAAGCCATGCAACAAGGGGACGTTCTCAGGTGAGCGATCGAGTGCAGCAAGGTGCCGAACCCACATGGACTGCCAAGCCCAGGGACTAGTCCTGCTTACACCAGGGACTAGAGAGACAGATAACGTCTGTGGACCGTCCCCTACAGTCCCGTCCTCCTCTTCATCTTCATCTGTCCCGACCATCACGCCGCTGGTACCTGCACAGGATGTGCACGTACAGGAACCTCAGACTCTGCCATTACTGTCATTGACTGGACATGGATATAAAGGTGAGAGCAGAACACTGTTCCATGCAGTGGCAATTTGCAGTTTCTAAGCCAACAAGCATTATTGAACATACTGTATGCCACTGCTCTCGTTCATTTCAATGTTGACTACACCACAATTCAACATTCTGAAAAACTTCTTGTGTATATGAAAAAATGCCTTTTGTATTATTGCTTAATTTGCCGTCGCAGCATACAATCACTGACACACAGTTTTCCTTTGGGAATACACAGGGATTAGTATCTGTAGGCCGGGAAACCAAGTGGTGGCAGCCCCCTGTCTCAGGAATGCTACTATTTGTGGTCAGGAGGAGTTATGGTTAATTCTCTCTTCCTCTGTGGCCCTTGTTTTCCACCACCTCCTCCCTCCTTTCCTCACAGGATGTGATTGATACCACCAATGTTCCCATTGTCTACATGATCCCCGTCCCTCTCCCCACTCAGTCTACTGCTAATTTTTCTCACAATTAACCATCCACAGCCAGCCCCCCCTCCCCCCTCCCCTCCTCTCACTGTCACCTATAATACTGTCACTGCTGTTTGTGCTGCCAAGGGATCGATGGTTTCCCAGACAGTCAATTTGACCATGCTGGAAGAGGGAAAGTGGGGGAAGCTGAATGTGGGTGTGATATACTCATGGCTGTTACATTTCTGTCCTGTCTTTAACTAATGGAGAGGCTGAAGACCCCCATCTTCTAAGAAGAAAGGGAACAGGGAAGAAGTTGCACTGTGTACAATAGTGTCTTAACACAGTATTTACATCAGCCTTATGCAATGTAAATTGAATGTGGACTGTTTTTTTTTAAAGGGAAACATGTAGTTAATTCACTAAAGTCCTACATTAAGTCACTCAAGTCCATTTATACAGCACAATAACGTCACACTATTGGCAATATGCCACTCTTCTCCATGTTTGATTGTGTCCATGTCCCAGCAAACTGGAAAACCTGCGTTTTTCATTCATTGTTATTTATATAGAGGCAATTAAGGACTTGTATTTTTGTGCCTGGCTGCTTAAAAGAGGATCAGAGGGATTAACAGTCATCCTAATGAAAATCCTAAAAACATTCATCACACCGTGAATGATCCAGTGTCATTATACAACGCTGGTGCCCTTAGTGTCAGTATACAGGTACACAGGTACACAGTATTGACTTCCCTATATAACAATAAGTTCTCTTTTCTGAACATTATATCACTCGAACACTGAGAATCTAACTACTAGAGTGATCACACAGAATGGTCAGATGAAGGGACACAGACAGGGCTGCACAAGGACTAAATAATGAGGTTAATGAGGAACAGGTGAAACCAATCAGGAGGGAAACAGACAGGGTCAGGAAGCAAAGTGTCTGAAACGAGAGACAAGGGTGAGTACCAAAATAAAACAGGAAACACAGACAAGAACTGGAAACAAGGAAACATGACCATAATGAGACCCCGGGGTTTAACAGCACGACGCTCATATGGATTAAAGTGTTCGTATTCCCTCCACTGATGCCTTCTATTTTAATTGTAAGAGCTAAGTTCATCTCTCAAGTGAATGAATTTAATTCTTACTTTTTTTGTTTGTGTCTGTGTGTCTCTCCTCTCTCACTTATATACTATCATGTTTCTTTGTTCACGCTCATCTCTCTTCCTCTTGCTCGCTCTAACATCGTCTCCATTGATCCCCCTGCTGTTTTTTTTTCTTTTTTACCACAGGCATCTACAGCCAGACAGGGGAAATCCCAGGTAGGGAAAATCACCGCGCTGAAGGGCTACTTCTTAGCCTACCTCGCACGCCAATCCCACCTAACCATGATCCCCCAAGAACTCCACCGCCCACAGCTCGCAAGCAACCTTTGGATAGTGAGCAAAAGATGGGGCAATCCAAATCTGACCCTGTTCCAGGGCCTAACACGCAAGCTATGGAGGGCCTGGAGGGTGCAGATATAGTCAGGGTTGGGGCGGGCATCAGCAAGGTTGTTGAGCAGGGAAGTGGAGGCGTCGGATCCGGTGTGTCCACTTACTACAGGCCCACTCGCAGGGGGTCACCAAGGCCAAGTACTCATAATCATTTTGACATCAATGAACATCTGCCCTGGATGATCGTGTTGCTGCTGCTGCTGGTGTTGGTGGTTATAGTGGTGTGTAGCGTGAAGCGGAGCTCTCGGGTGCTGAAGAAGGGCCCAATGCAGGATCCCAGCAGCATCATGGAGAAAGCGATTCAGAAGAAACCGTCTGCACCACCATCGCAGGTCAAGGAGAAGTGGATCTACTATTCCAACGGACAGGGTGAGTCTTCTTTCTCTTCGAATGGTTCTAGTCCTCAAGACAGCACCATTATTGCGCTGGATTATTTTGAAAGGTACAGAAGTTTTGGATTCCCTGAGAAACTACCATCTAACAGCTTTGTTAGTGCTTATGTCTGATCTCAGGACGGATTTCACGTCCTACATCTGTAACATACATGCTTACACACTCTTGGTTGCACAGTGGCTGTCTCATGTTGGTGGAATGAAATGCATTAGCTCTGCTACCGAGCAGTCTAAAACCGTCCCGTCATCCAATTGCACCACTGTGAGTATATGATCCAATCAATTCTGCCCCACAGCATGTGGTGCGTGTGGAGGGCAGTAGTTACACAAGCAAGGACGTGACCCTGTTGTAGCACCACCTCACTGTCTGTCTCTGGCCAGACCTGACACACAATCTGGCTGCTTTCTGCTCCCAATCAGTTCTCCACTTTCATGTCTCCTTCCTTTCTTCTTCTCTCTTTCTTTTTGTTTTTACTTTCTTCCCATTTGTTTGCTTATAATCTGTTGCATTCTTTCTTTTTATCCCCATTTGTAGTCCACATATTTTTTTTTTATTCTTTCTCCCTGATGTCTTAAGCTTTTTACCAATGTCAGCCTCCTGCGACTTCTGTTTGGAGTCCGTTTATTGTGCTGCTGTCAACAAGTAGAGAACATTTCTCCCCACAGCCGAGCTCTCACTTTCACAGTGACGAGAGGAGGCGCAAAAACCCTGGGGACACCTCCTGCCTGACTCGCCACTTTGAAACTGTGTGTGTGTGTGAATTGCAAGCGTGTATTGGCTATGATAAGGCTGAGCCACCCACCACCCTCTCCCTGCTCCCTCAGCGCCTGACCACAGAAAACTGGAATAGTCTGGTTTTAGCTGCACCAGGGTTGTTGTTTGGCTGGCAAGGCGCATTAGTGGGTCAATCGGGCAACAAACAGACATATAAGGAGAAGGAAATGGGGAGAGAGCGAGAGAGAAAGAGGAAGAGAGGCACAGTGCATGAATGGGTATGCTTACAGAGACAGAAGTACATTTAAAACAACTTAAACATCATCATATATCATATGCAGGCCTGTCGTGATCACCCCTTACAGAGGGCCACCAAGGTCAAGTACTCATCATCACTTCATGACTTTGAAATCAGTGAACACAGCACTGTGAACACCCCCCCCCCCAAAAAAAAAGTGTGTGTATGCATTTACGTGAAATGTACGTATGCACATGCAACCCTAACAGCCATTTTACACTGCTATTTAATCTCCGGAACATAAAACAGAAGAGCTTCTTAATCCTTCCAAGGTGTATGGCTGGCTCCCATTGAAGGTTGTAATGCCACTTTACTAGGGGCAATAAAGGAAAAAAGAAAGGGAAATGTCAAAGCACAGATCACACACATTCAGTACTTGGCAAATGCAAAGCCGGCCAGGAAGTAATGAAAACTGCTACTCCTTCACAGCGGGACCAAACGGGGCCTTCCAGGGCCACGGGCCAGATTTTTATTGTGCAGGATCTGAAAGACTTACTTGTTTATCTGTAACAAGGGCGCAGCAGTCAAATTAAATGAAGGGCAATCATAACAGCGTTGCATAAAGGTTACCTTAAGTCTACAATAATCTGACCTTGCTGTTGTACCCACCTTTGCCCAAAAAAACAAACAAACAAAAAACACACACAGCATCTGACTTTGCATTTGAACCACCATGTGCTAGACCACAAATCCCTCCAGGGAAAGACTGTCCTGAAGTGTGCGCCCTTATGCCCATTTGTTCATCTAAACAAGACTACAAAGACACACAAAACACATGTTTGTCGGAGGCATGCCGGAGCTTTGATGCGCCATGCTACACAACTTACCGCAGCGTGTAAGCCTCATCGGATAAACAAAAGGTTAAGTTAGGATTCAGACTAAATGATCCAGGAAATCCAGGCTAAGTAACACATTCATCACATTTGAATTGTAGCTCTGGAATACGAGTAGTAATTAATACTGCGATACTGTAGTACTCACAGAAAGAATAAATATTGTTCATTTTTTTCCCTCCACTTTTTTCATCCACTTAGCATGGCTCATGCACACATCCATCCACAACACCGTGATTATGACACTGACCTGGTTCCAAGGATTCACATTTGACACTTGTTATCCAGCATCAGCACAGCCAGGCTTAAGTATCTTTACTACTGATTCTGTATGCTGCCTTTTGACATTGACAGACATTATCTTAAACACAAAAATATCACTCACAGTATCTATTGCGAGTATTAAACGTATGTAAAACCAAACGTGCTAATCGTGATCATGGAAAAAGACCACCGGAGTCCTTAAAGAGTGTATCGGCCATATTGTTTACGACATATATTTTCAAAGTGAGATGCCGATTGTCCAGGAAAACATGAAGGAAAACAACATTCTACCTGCCTGCCGTCCTCTCTCATTAAACATCCACAATGTTAATAATGCCAAGCTCCTCATCCAAAGCCAGCAGGGAGCCATGTGTTAGAATATACTGCACTGCGTAGTACCAGGGTGGGCCGGGGTAGCTTGCTCCTGGTTCAGCCTGGGATTGATTGTGAAGCCCAGAGCTCGGGGGGCGTTGTTGCCTAGTTTCAGGAATACAGCGCCTGTTGTGATCTCGCACACATTTCACCAATTTAACGTTGTGTGTTCCCAAATTAATACACAGCTGAGAGTAGTACGTAATGTGATTAACAGAACGGTATTTGTAAAGACGCTGACGCACATGGCACCCTGCTTCACATCATGTTGCACACAATAACAAGGTGCACGGGGGGGAGCACTTGCTGGTTCCAAAGGGGTCCCCCGCCCCACTTAACTATTTCTCTTTGATTGCTTCATTTGAACAAAACCATATTGTTAATTAAATTAGATTCAAGAGTGGCTTCAAGGAAGGATTCCAGTTTGGTCATCAGTAATTACTTTGGTTCCTGAAAAAACTCCTTGCACACCATGCATTGAATGCACTTTGTGAATTTTGCAATCGCAAGTTCCGTCATTGCTCTATCAGGCACACAATCTAAACTGCAAATATACTGACTGTGATGTAGAGCAGGAAAAGGCTACAGACCAAGTTAACCCAACAATTGAGAAGTTTGAACTAGCCAATATTTGACTAATGCCAAATATTTTGTAAGTGTACCTTGCTTCTTACCTGTAGTCAGCTGGGATTGGCTATAGCTTCCTTTCAACCCTCTAAGGATAAGAAATAGATAACACTGGTCAAAAAAACAACTTTCTGTTTGCTACTGAAACAAATTCTAGCTGAGAGGCACGGCCATTCCCAATCTGAATTCAGAATTTTCCCTGCACGGCAGGATTTAGAGATACAGGCATAAAACGTTTGTATGTAAATAAATATTTTTTTGCCATGTCACTCAGATATATCATATAAATGCAACAATATCTGACTGTATTGACTGTAACCCTTTAACCGTACAATCGTACAAAACTTTGTACCAGCTGGGCATTGCAAATTGCATGGTTCTGAAAAGAAAAACTGATCATGCATATAAATTTAAACCCTAACAAATTCTGAAAACAGGTTCATAATCAGCGTGATTGATTTAGTCTAGAACATGTGGATTTTCCTCAGTAGCAAAATCATTGTTTTCCAGTGTAATGAATGGATTTAAGATTGACGTGTCCCTTTTCTATAAATACTGACAGCGACAAGTGCACTTACACACACAAACAACTACCTCTGACATCGTCACAAGGCTTATGTAGGTCATTTAAATGTGGCCAGCAACCAGTGGCAATGAGGCATGCACAGCAGGGGGATTTCTCTTCCATGTTTGTGTGTTATGATCAGGGAGGTGGATGCGAGTCGACAGGCTTTCAGCCCAGAAGGCTGGCACGCGAGGTCACAGGTCCCACTAGCACTCACATACATTTATGAGTCTTGAGCAGCAGGAGGGGACTGAGTGCGCGTGTCTGTGTGTTTTCTTTTCCTTTGAGTGTTGATCATTTTTGGATAAGGCCGCTTTGGGGAATGAGGTCAAACAAACAAGGTCAAACAAACACTTCTGCAAATCATCAGTTTACCGTTCAGCCTGTGGGTTAATGTTAGGTTTACTGTTATATTAAAAAATAAAAGTGATTGTATGCAGAGGACTTGAGTATAGGGTTAAGTAAATAAGAAGGTTGGGTTATGGTTAATGGTAAATAGTGAGTGGAACAGTGTTGCATGCGTGCAGTGTGTTTGGCATGTCAGGATCTGTATGTAAGCATGTGTGCAGCCTGCACGTGCCTATTTATGTTGGCTCTCGGCTCATATGTGCTTGCATTTCTGTGTGTATGTGTGTGTGTCATGAGTGAAGTCATAAACGTCTACCACTGGCTGCCCTCCATTTAATCTCTCTCGCCTCTCTGAATCACCCTGGATTTATGCTCTAAGCATGTTGGCTACAGTAGACTTTAATCAGGGCTCAGCCTCATCGCATGCAGATGCATGTAAAGTAGCAGGCAGAGGTATCGACGACATTCCGTTCAAAGGGAATGTTTGGAAGATGCAATTGTTGACCTACTTGTTCATGTACATCTCCATGATCCAACGTCCTATATATTCCAGAGCCATTAACACCTGTCCCTCGCGATACACTCAGACTCACACACTGCTCGGCATTGGATTTTCAGTGTCGCCTAACAAAACAAGTCGGCAACTATACTTCTGCTGGACCAATTAATGAGTCAGCGCTTAATGTTTCCAGCCAGCTGCTGCCACTTTCTGAACAGGCAGCAGATTGCAATGCGCTTGCCTAACATACAGTATGTTTTTGATATGTGAAAAACCATATGGTGACGGTGTATCATCAAAAAAAATAAGGCTTCTGCCTTGGTTTATGACCGTTCCTGTGTTTTGGCATTTCCTCTGTAGCACTTTGCAATTATGAACATCAGATAACAGCCTATGACCTCTAGTACTGCTTACACAAGACAACACTTGTCAGCCCATGTGACATCTGTTTTCAAGGCCTGGCTTTCCTTGAAAGTGTGCATGTGTATGTGCAGGGGGTGGGGGTGGGGGGCTTTCATGAACAAAACTTGAAATGGAAAGAGGGTTTTGTGTGGTTCACCACCGTCCTCACGCCACAGCACTAAAATAGAAGTTTGCACCAGCAGATCTAAGACTGGTGACATGACATATGGCCTCTTGCATCACCCTGTTTGTTTGTTTATGTATTTGTGTGTAATGCTGGAAAGCTGAGGTATAAGATGTGGGCCACTACACTACACTACATTGATTGCTCTCGGTTGGACAAGCTCGTAATGAAAACATTATTCTAAGTGCTCCGTTAGATGCAAAATAAGCTCATTTTCTGAAAGACTCACATAATCTCAACCCAGTCCAGACAATTCCCTATACTGAACAGTATTTTCTGCTCAGGTGTGGATATCCTGAAGCTGGTGGCAGCACACGTGGGCACCCAGTGGATCGACATCTACCAGTCGCTGGCTAATGCCACTGAGCGCGAGGTGGCAGCCTTTTCCAACGGTTACTCGTCAGACCGAGATCGGGCCTATGCAGCACTGCAACACTGGACCATCCGGGACAGCGATGCCAACTTGGCCAAGCTGATTAATGCCCTGCACCGACAGCGGCGTATTGATGTGGTGGAGAAGATCCGCTGTGTCATGGAGGACAACCCACAGGTAGGCTGGCAGGATGATGGATGTGTGAGCTACTGCAAATAAACCTACAGCTAATGTCCAATTTTAAATAAAGTAACAGGTTTATTCAGATGTGCACCAGGGATTGTATTAATTAAATAATATTAATAATAATAATTATTATTGTTATTGTTGTTATAATTAGTTGTAGTAGTAGTAGTAGTAGTAGTAGTAGTAGTAGTAGTAGTATAGATATTAGTATATTTCATTCTAATTCATGAAATTAGAATGTCCGATTATAAAAAAATGAAAAAGATCAACAAAAAGTCATCAGTGCTCAAATCCAAGTCAAGTCATGAGTCCTGAAACTCAGGACTGGAGTCAGAGTCTCGGAGTCAGAGTCTCGGAGTCTCGGAATCAAGTACCACACCTCTAACACCACGCAAATGAGACTGACTGACATCTTTTCAATCTGCTATCAGCATCACTGGCACAATGCTCAGTACGCTCTGTTCTCTCCCACTAAAATCTAACATGAGGGAAGCTTTCTGGTGTGTCCCCGTGTAGCCAGTCCCTGCAGTTCAGCTGCAGTCTTCCCATTGAAGCAACAACTGCCTTTAAGAGAGTGATTGGATGTTTAAGGCGTAATTCCACTCACTGTTACAGACTCTGTGTGCCAAAGTGCTTTGGAAAATGCTTGTTGGGATAAGTAAGTTGGGAAGTGGTGTAACTTCAGATTTCTCTCTGTCGTCTCTGACGTCTGATTAAACAGTTAGAGGTCAGACTAACTGTTTCTCCATTTGTCATTAATTGTGGCTAGCAAACAAGTTTGTTGAATGAGTGATGAACAAAACCAAAAATTAAATGTCCTTGTCAGAAAATAAAATTAATATTTATGTATAATTAATAAAGTTGGATAAATGTTTCTCACATCATAGGCTATTTTGGATTTTTATGGTAGTGTAAAGATATATATGTATTTAATAAAAAATATTAAAGAAAAAATAAAAGTAGCATGTACATATTAATTTGGACTTTGAATAACAAAACAGTAGTAATAGCTTTGAAATACAGTGGTACCTCGACTTACAAACTTAATTCGTTCCGTGATCGGGTTCGTAGGTTGAAAAGATCGTAAGTCGAAGCGATTTTTCCCATTAGAATTAATGTGAAATCAAATAATGCGTGCCGAACTATCACTAAAGTCACTCCTTTTGCCCTATTACTCTGTTTAAAACACAGTAAAATCAGTAACAAAGTACACACACAGAAAACCATAACAATAGATAAAGATTAAAAAATCAATTAACAAAGACTTTTAAGCACTTTACCTTGAAAGACGTGACGTAGGCGTTTGAGAGACGGGAGGTGGGAGGGGGCGAGTGGGAGTACCGTATGTACCGTATGCTTAATTTCTACGTTCGCTACACTGCACTTTGCTACTCTACTTTTTTCTTACATTTTTAATTTTATAATTATATGTTATTTATAACCTGACACGCTCTGAGAGACTCGCTCACGGGCCACACGTAATGGCTGGGGAATTGGTTTTTTTTTTCCGGGCTCGGGTTCGGAGGTCGAATTTGGTTCGTTTGGTTTGGTTCGAGGAGGCAAAAAAATCTTGAACCTCCGGTTCGTATCTCGAAAAGTTCGTAAGTATAGGCGTTCGTAAGTCGAGGTTTCACTGTATTTAGGTTAGCCCTAGAAGAACTGATGTATTACCCTGGTTGCTCTTGTCTTGTTCACCGCCACAGTTCAAGAACTAGAAGCTTTTGTCAAAACAGGAAGTGGCTGTTGATAACTGTCAGTATTAGTGGTTGACCACAAAAGTTGTTTGTGTCCCCTACTGAATGAACACAAAAAACATGCAGAAATACGGTCTTTGCCTTGACATGCTCTTCTATAAATTGCTTCCATAAGGACCAAGCTATTTTTACGGCACACTACAGTTCCACAAACACAAACCTGATACCTTCTCATTTTTAGTCTCACGCATGCATGACATGAATACAGGCTGGTTCATGAGAGCAGTTGGATGACTGTAATTTAGTAAATGCCTCACAAGGCCAACTTCGCCTGGTATCGGTCTCATGCTCTGGTTGTTAAGAACATGCACACAAAAAGGAAACCACATATGCTAAGGGCCATGCCGGATCCTTCATCACCATCCACTTTCCTCATTTTTTTTCTTTGTAAGATTCATATCAAGTCATTGCTCTTGACTGCCCTCTTCAAGGTCAGTACGACTGCCAACCCTGTCTCCCAAAAAGAGCTAACCACCAACATCAATACATTACAAACATACATTATCCATATGCTTAACATTAAAATGGTCCTTGGATGACACACAGAGTACAAGCTGGACTGGTCACCAGCTTATCAACGTGCGAAATATAGAGACAGACAGCACTATGAGACAAGACTAATAGTGAATAGTCTTGTCACTATTATATTATGCATAAAACGTACTTGCTGCACTTTAAATGTGGCGAAATGTCACCTTCAGACAAAACATTGGTTCCAAAACATTCTCTGCTGGCCCTTTTTGCGTCAACAACAAAAAACCCCCCAACAAAAACCTAAAGGTTTGTTGTGCAGAAATAACCCCCCCGACCCACTGCAATGGCAGGGGGCCCCCCGCCTCCTCCCGCTTTGGGAACCACTGCCTTAAGGAGATCGAAACAGCTCTGCACAGCTCAAGTCTTCCTGTTCATCTTTCAGTTGTCTGTAATTTAGCTTTTCATCACAGCTTAATAATAAGCAGATTATCTCCAGCAATTGGACGTTCTTATCAGATCGATCCTGGATAAGATAGATAATTAAAATGACCCGCCTGCACAGAGCTCTGACATCAACCCCATTGTATACATATGAGATGAGCTGAAACAGCCAAAGTGAAACAATGCTTAGTTGCCCTCTGTTTTGAACCATCACCTTACCCTTTATGAATGACTCTGTAATTAGTCGTTTTCAAAGCAGGAAACACAACAAATTGAAAATATCTGAAATACAACACATGCAAACGCAAAAAGTTGCATGATCTGTGATCTTGACAGCTGAAAAGAAAGCTTGACAATGTTACCTACTTAGGTTTTTTAGGGGGAAGCACATTGTATGAATGTGTTTGACAGATATTATTATTCTGGACAGTGGAGCACAGGCCAAATCTTAAGTTGGATCACAATGGGAAGAGTTGGCTACAACTATTTGTAAAAGAAAAAAAAGGGTCGTGAAAAACAAAAGAAAAAGTTGTTATGTCCAGCCTACAGGATACAGGAAAAAGACAGGGTCTCTGTATACCACAGGTCAATGTGACTCACTTATGTAAAAGACGCATGAACATGTTTTCCTGTAAGAGCACTGGATGACACTGAGCACTGAACACAGTGGAAGAACAAACATCCACAGGATCATTGTTATTCCCACGGGAACAGCTGAGTGTGACACCCTTGCTGCAAGCTAAGGCATCCTCCCAGAAAGTGAGTTTGGTGGGGGCGACAAACACGCCAAAAATATGACCTTGGCCATGTGTGATCACCAGGATGTAACAGTATTACTGATCTGTATCATGAGTTTTGCTAACATGTATACTATACTGAATAATGGAGCCTCCATCCAAGGACACAAGGGATCAGTGAATGGTTGGGTGTCATTAGGGCACTTTGTCTCACTTTGTCACTTTTGTGACTCCAGCTCTCCCTGTGGTTGCCCTGTGACACTAGAGGGATGAATGGATGGATGGATGGATGGATGGATGGATGGATGGAGGGATGGAATCAAAACATCTCAATCCAGCCTAACATCTGTGTACACTAACAACTAAAACAGACAACAACAAATCTCATTACCCATCATCAAATAATGACGTGTAAGCTAAATGTACACTATAATGTATAAAATGTTTCCCAGAGACACTGCTGCTGTACCTGGCCCAGGGCCTCGGTATGTACAAATAAGTGATTAAAGAGCAGCCATGCTGTTTCATTTCAATAAGTCTCCTGTGTGTTGCTAATGAATGCATCATGTCAGAGACTGCATGCAGATGGAGCTGCCTTTCTGAGGGAGGTGTATAAAAAGCACAAGGGATAAGCAGATGGGAAAGACTTTTTTTTTTTGCGGTTCTGTTTTTACCTACTAATCAACACAAAGCTGAGTCCAGGATGTTCAGAGTTGTGTTTACAAAGTCAGAGAAAGAGTCCACACTGCTGCAGGCACTCACTTTGCAAAAACAGCCTGTTGAACAGTGCTCTGGATACAGCAGAGTAGCAGAGCGGAGGATCTTTATCAGTCTGTGCTCTTGTCTGTGTTTTTATCTTGGACGTCAGTCATGGCCCCTGCTCAGAGTTAGCCTGCACTCAAAAACTGCACTCACCAGTGGAAGAACAGTGCAACTGCTGTTCTGGTGTGGCAAAGAGGAACTCATTTCTTAATCCTTCAGAAAATTACAGTTTGACGTGAAACCCATTGTGTTGGTGCATGGATACCAGCCGATGCCATATTCGGCATTATGGCAGTATCACAGGTACTTTATATACTGGAATCTGAATCAGAACATCTCTAGTACGTGTGCAGCAAAACAGACAACTAGCAGAGGTTTTTGGT
Source organism: Trinectes maculatus (assembly GCA_016785345.1). Lineage (NCBI taxonomy): Eukaryota > Metazoa > Chordata > Actinopteri > Pleuronectiformes > Achiridae > Trinectes > Trinectes maculatus. Next base: position 29,954 of record JAFBJQ010003203.1, read on the forward strand.
TTTGTTGTCAGAACTATAGGTGAGGTCTTCGATATGGGTGGCGCTAATTAGCATCTCCAGAGTTGAATACTATTTGGAACAAAGTTCGCATTCCCGTGTTTCAAGTATTGCTTTTTTTGTGAAACTGTTTTTATGCTCTTACTGGTCCAAAGTAGAAAGTAAGGTGAAATACAGCTGGGATGAGTCCTGTTGATGAGATCGTTTGATCTGACCTTATTGATTGCTCCAAAAACTTAATTCTACTGTGATCTGGAAAAATAGGTGCCCAGCTAATTGGACTTTGACAATGTGCCAGGACCAGCAGCTGCTGTGGTATTAGTGTGTGTGTGAGGGCAAGACACTGAGGACACTCGCTGTGTCCTCAGTTTCTGCTAGAAATACAGCAGATAAATGAAAACAATACCCACATAGCATCAGTATGTTTATCCCATTTGATTAAAAAATTGTTTCGATTTGGGGGAGAGTAAATTATATACTTTCTCTTGATACCCCTGTATTCTAAAAATTAAATTCCCTGATACACGTTAGGATCTATGCCTGGTATATTCAAAGGTTCAAAAACACACCAAAACCCAGCACCATGTTGTTATGTAAAATGCCAGATGTAGGTAAATGCAGGTCATTTCAGGTTAAGTGACTGTTTTTTATGTCCTGGTTTCTATTTTTAAAACTTGTTGGAAAAAGCAAAAGTGGGAAATTATCTGAGTTTTGCTTTTATAGGCACTGTCTGAAAAATGAATGAATAGCTGGAGAATCAACTTTTGGTTATGTGCATGTGAATCTGATTGTCAGTGACACGCTCACACAGTATTTAATCCGCTCTCTTCGGTTGTCCTCATCCCTCTTTGCGTTTCCACTTCTCTATATGGTTAATGACCCCAAAAAACCCTAAGACACACAGTGGTCATTTCCCCCTTCCTGCCACAATGATGCAGCATCAAATGCAATGTCTGCCCTAATTGGGTGTTAATGATTCAGAACCCATTAGATGCCTTTCAGTCACTTCCATAACGAGCCCCATAAGATAATAAAACGAAAACCACATCCATTACTTTGTGGGGGAAAAGGACAGAAACTTCCCAGAAACTGCACTGATTCTATTAAAGGTAATCCACAGAGGTTATGTGTTTGTGGGTGTATTTGACATGAAGTAGGCTTTAATTAAATCTTAAGACTTATCCATTAATGATCTGCGTTAGCGGTAAGCACTGAATGTACCATGACTTCATAGACTGTCTGACAATGGGACTGGGCCAGGTGTCTGGTGTAGCTGCAACTTCAGTCAATACTAGTCATTATATTTTGGATTTAATCAATCAGAGCATTGTGTGTGTGTGTGTGTGTGTGTGTGTGTGTGTGTGTGTATGCGTGTGTGTGTGTGTGTGTGTGTGTGTGAGAGAACAAACAAAACCAAAACAATATGACTAAAATCCAACAAGAAAACAGACATGGTATCAGCAGCTGGAAGTTTAGACACAAATGTTGAACATCAGATTGTGAGTTGTTGTGTGTCTCACATATTCACCGACTTCCTGTCCCTGCTGGATTTTCTCATCCCCTGAGTTCCTGTTTTTATTTTTCACCATCTGCTCATCACAAAAGAAATAATAGTAATGTTCTCAGTGCATCTGCTGCTCTTTGATCGTTAGTGTGTCACAGCGTGCACATGTCAGTATGTACTGTGCATGCATGTATGCATGTATATACAGTGCTAAGTATATGTGAGTCCGCCCCCTGTGAAAGCTAAGCACAGAGCACAAGTTCAGTCTCCAACATCCTGCTGGACACATGTGTCTGATGAATAATTAGATTCACCTGTGGTTAAATCTCTGTCCATTAGAATGTTTGACTGTAGCAAATGGAGCTTTGCTTGTCAGACTATGTCAGACTATGCACACACATACACACACATATATATATATACATATGTGTGTGTGTATATATATACACACACATATGTATATACACATATATACACACACACACACACACACACACACACACACATTTTTGTCAGATGGTCATAGTGTGTTTGTTCTGTGAGAGCTGCTTACACAGACACAATAGCGCAGATGGAGAGAACAGTTCCGGTGTTTTCTGTGTCATCAGGCCTGACTGATACCGAACAGAAAAACCCACCAGGAAACAAAACAGAAAAGGCTTCAGCCCATGTTAAATGTTCCATCCAATCCACGTCTGCTGTTCACACCGATTTTCCCACAGCTTGTTTTTTTTTTTCCATTTCCAGTGTGTGTATGTGAGGTGAATGAAATGACCTCTGTGCTGCTGCGACCTTTAGGCCCCAGTGGGTTCGCGCAGAGAAAAACAAGACATCATCACATGATCTCACCCCTAAACCAGTCACTACTGGTTCAGACCACTGGTCCATTACCATACCGGGGGGTGTGGGTGGGAGTACAACAATAGAGAGAGTGAGACAGAGGAAGATGGAAAAATGGGACTGAGGGAGAAAAAGATGACAGGATGAACAGGGAAGATCGTAGGAGGAAAGAAGAGAAAATGGGGACAAAGAAAATCAGATAAAAGAAGGAGAGAGGATCTGAGCTAATGAGAGAAAACATCCCAGTGATGTCATACGTTGTGTTCAGCCCAGTCAGTGGGTTGTCACTCATCCTCTCTCTGTGCTCATCCCTCATCTTTCCAGTTTGACATCAACCAGCTGATGACCTCAGTGAATGTAAGCCAAAGCCTCAGTCCCATCCACAAGGCGCCGGAGTCTCCCGGCAGCAGCAGCAGCAGCAGCAGCAGTAGTAGTGGGAGCCTGGGCACGGCCGGTGGTGCAGGTGTGGACCAGTCCCCGGTGGACCGCGCCAAAGGCTTCTTCCCTGACGAGTCAGAGCCTCTGCTGCGCTGTGACTCCACCTCCAGCAAAGACTCTGCCCTCAGCAGGAACGGCTCCTTCATTACCAAAGGTAACATCCGTACATGAACGTACAGCAGGGGCATCTCTGTGCAGTGATGAAGCAGCCAACACGTCCACAGGAACATATAGCTCTGCTACATCAACAGACATGGCTGAAAACACCGGCAGTGCGGCAGAGGCAATCAATTCTATCAAATAAACCACAATCAATTTGAAATGTTTTACAGGCGTATTTACATAACAACAATGGTGTCCATTGGCCTTTTTTTTTTTTACTGTTAGAGGGAACCAAACACAACTAACAGTAAAAATAAAAGAGCAGGATCCCAGGATCCCTGATCTCTTCGAGACACGCTAACATACACATGCTAAAGGTACAAGTCAGCATTTTAGTAGACATTTTTATTACAGCGTTTCTGGTAAAAATTTACTTTGTAAACAAGGTTTTATCCCCCCTCTGAGACTTATTCCCACGTCAGATTGTTATTGTCAGAGTGTAAGCTCAGTTGCTTGTGCAGACAGAGTAGTTCATCACATTCACATTCTTAACACCCTCAACAAATTACTGACGCACTCACTTACGCGTCTCACACTTATTGAAAATAAGGTGACAACAGTGCAGCCAGTATCAAACATGGATATGTGGCTGCTTGATGCCCTCATGTGGTCACTCCAGGCACTGCTCTCACATTATAACTGCATCGAATAAATGATAAGTCAGTGAGAGCCTATATAGACATATAGCCCTTTCCCTATTGTATGTTCACTTATCATGGAAATTCAATCCAAATGAAATGATGTAGAAATTCTGTAAAAAAAAAACACTGATGTGACTTTAAATCAGTTATCGCTGGTTTTATCATTTGCATGAATCAAGCTGTAAAACAGAGGAATGACATATAGCGATTCACCTGTCGATTTTATGTGATCAACTTAGCAGCAAGCACAGTGCTGCATCAGCCTTTCTCAGTGTCTCTGTCCTGTGTCCCCCCCCAGAGAAGAAAGACACCGTGCTCCGGCAGGTACGCCTGGACCCGTGCGACCTACAGCCCATCTTTGACGACATGCTGCACATCCTGAACCCAGAGGAGTTACATGTGATCGAGGAGATCCCTGCCGCCGAGGACAAGCTGGATCGCCTCTTCGAGATCGCAGGTGTCAAGAGTCAGGAGGCCAGTCAGACGCTGCTGGACTCGGTCTACAGCCATCTCCCCGACCTCTTATAGTGGAGGAGAGAGGAAGACACCTGACAGATGAGAATCAGAACATGGGAACGTCCATGTTGGAAAGATGAGTTGGATCTTTGATCTGACGGGGTCGTTTTTGGTGGCTGCTCCCTTTAATCACCCTTTTGGACTCCTAACTGGGACTCTACTCCTAATTACTTTCCAGTCTCTTTCCTATGTGATCTTGTGTGTGCGCATTATTACTCCATCAAAACACGTCCATCCTCCACCATGATACAGGGTCAATGATCAGAGCTGTGTTCGAGCTGGAAGTTAAAAACGCTGGGTTGTGACACAGACATATGTGTAATGTACTCCACTGAAAAAACACAGAAGACGCACTTTCTTATATCATATTAACAAGATGGTACTGTTGTTTTTTGTAGCTGGTGCCAACCATTCAGGCTTCTCTTGCCATTAATACATTTTCAGATAAGTAAAGGTTGAAATAACATGGCAGTTGTGGCTAAGTGACTGCAGGGAAGGACTTCACACATAAGCTAGAACTCTTAATGACACTGGTAATTGTTTCTGGGTTTACACTTTCTATAAACCACATTCACAGATATTTATGACCAAGTATGAATTAACAAATGAAAATCATGTGCCTGAACTTGTCCCTTTGTATTTTAGCGTGTAGTCACTCTCCCAGACCAACAGGGAGCAGCATCAGATAAGGGATTTCACTTGTTGCTCTGGAAACAAGGTCAACATATTTTTATTTTTAAATTTTTATTATTTGATTTTATTTTCAATATTACAATAGAATATTTACCTTGTTTAATATAATAACATATGGCTTTGCATTGAACTGTTTGAAAACAAAGGCTCCAGAACAAACTTTTAACTGTTTCCTTGCTTGACATAGCTTCTATGGAAAACCAACGTCATATGTCTGAAAGCCTTTAGATATGTGGAGCTTTGACAGCATTGGACCTGTGCTCGTCAGCCTTGTGCGCCTCAAACGTAGCGTCGAGTAAGGGTTCTTGATCCATTTCTGGAGCTTCACGTCAGCATGGTTTTACGTCAGATGCCAGTGTGTGACTGTTAAAACAGTAGTATACAAGTGATGGTTTCATGCAGATGTATGTAGTTCATATTAAAATGTATTAATGATGCACTAACAGTATTGTCTATGGGAGAGGCAGATGTGAGTTTTCCCTGTCCTTTATTTTCTCTTTCTTTAATACTGTAATGCTGTACTAACGTTTCTGTGTAACATGTATGTCGATGTATTAGGTTATCGTAGCATCCTTTTTGTTAGCATTTCTTTGATTCTTGATTTTAATGCCAGTTTTTCATGGGCATTCAGATGTATTTCCCCTGCTTGGCATTGCAGCATGACCAGGCGGAGATGTATAACGTATGCATACTCCATACTCTACTTGAAGTCTGCTTGTGTGACTTGATTTAAGTGAGAGAGAAATGATGTTCCCTCCTTGTTTGACTGAAAAACAACAAACAACAATACGACTGAAGAGATTCACCCCCCCCAGAAACCATAAAAGTTGATTTTTGCAGCCGTGTCTACTCGGTGATGTGACCCTTTCACCAGTTAGCCTGACACAGGGGGCCTGAACCCCGGACTCACTTAAAGTATTCCAGACTGAATGAAGAGGAGTGAAGGCTGCGTCGCTGTCCACAGTGGCAGTGCTGACGAGGATGTGTGAGATCTCCACATGGCGGAGCTGTGAGCTTTGAGAGGATGAGGTTGATGATGTGAGATGCAGATGTGGCTGGAATGGAAGTTCATGCGTATAACCAGTATGTTTACTACTATGTAACCTCTTAAAATCAAAAGCATAAAGACGTTTGTCATAAAGGGGTGTGCAGTCGTCTTTTTTAAAATGCATTGATTTTTGTTATTTACATTGTTGCTATTTAACTACCTCACTGGTTGTAAAATACCCATGACAGGTGTTTTACTGCAAAGGGTCGTAAAAGAGGTTGGACGGTCAGAAATGACACAGGTGTGGGCGGGGTCTAACTCCTAATTGGCCATTGATGGGACACATCTGGAGAAAAAAGATGGAATATTGTTTGTAAAGGTTAAAGTGTTGATTTTGTGTGATTAAAACCAACATCTCCTAAAGAGAAGAGGCAGAGGTGTAATGGTCGGCATGGCAACCAGCTTTTTGACAGTGCCAAGTGATCTGGGGGACATGGAGGTGTGTGAGCGTGTGTGTGTGTGAGAGAGTTGCCCTCAGCAACTTCACCTTGTCCTAGAAAGAGAAAACAAACAGGAACATCTTCATGCCTGACGGTCAACACTCAGCATCAGAGTGTCACAGAGTGTCACAGAGTGTGACAGAGTGTCAGCATGTTGGCGTTGTTTTCAGGTTTTCACTCAGCTAACCTGTCTTAAATGGAGCTTGACCCCCTTAATGTTTAAATGTGACCTGCACTAGATCTACGCAGAGTGGCCAGGTTAATCAGGTTCCAACAATACTGGTGGACAAGAGCTGTCCGCGCAGTGTGTGTTTTCCTTTTCTACCTCTTGGCCTTCTATGATGTCAGTGATCATACTGACATATACAAAATCACATTTGCAGAACAATGCAAAAAGACAATTTCAATCAGTCAATATAATTTTATTTGTGTAGCCCATATTCACAAAATGCAATTTGCCTCATAGGGCTTTGACAAAGAGTACAGGGTGTGATAGAGTTAAGGCACTGTATGACTGGTTGTTAGCGTAATTATATAAGTAGCATATAGTAGTACATATTATAAGTAGCTAATTAGTACTAGTTAACTAATATAATATAATATAATATAATATAATATAATATAATATAATATAATATGGGTGTTAAATGAGGTGCTGCTTCGGAGCATGTTCCACAATCAAGAAGTGGCCTTTTTCCTTTTGTTCCTACCTGGATTAAAATAAGAAAGCTTACTCATAATCTTTTCTGAACTTTAAGCACATCCTATCAAATCTTTCCTGTCCCCATACACACATTCACTACACCTACACGTTCCTGTGTGTCCTCATTGTTGTAAATCCCCTCTCATGTAACCACCTACAATGGGCCGAGGAGACGGTTGCCGCGGCTCCACTTACACTGACTGGAAATGGTGCAGATTTGAAATGTGTTTGTCATAGCGGCGTGTGAGTCTATCTGCGTGGGGGGGTGGTTGTGTGAGTTTCTGTACCAGGTCAAGAATTTACCGAAAGCTGTAATCACAAAGCTGTCTCTGCTCCCACCACTTTACAAAGAACGTGTTCTTTAACAGAGCAGAATAGAGGGCGTGCATGTCATATAATGTATCCCTCCAGCAGCCGTATTCCATGTCTCACAATGGCGACAGACAGGTGACTTTTGTTAAGTTATGTGTGACGTCCCATTCTTAACTCAAATTAAAAAAGAAAACACACAAAAAGATTTTTTCAAAAGTTTTTGTCTTTGTGTGTCAATCAGATATTTAATATATGAGTCATACGTGCTGGTTCCTTTCAGATCTGGTTTAGCTGCCATTAGTTATACACACATACAGTTATACACATTTGTAGCTGTACTCACAAAAGTGAACTCAGTGACCTTTACTTTCATACTAAAATATAAATACATAAAGATAAATGCATAATGATGATTGATAGAAAAATGTAAATGGTTGCCTAAATGATATATAATAACTTTAATTGTTTCAAATGTTGCCTTATGCAATATGCACACATATACCAGCTGATGATATTTTACCTGCATATGTAAACTCTGTGCAACCAATGATCGAATCACATTTTACATTTACATTTGCAAACGTAGCACAACCTCTATGTGTAATCTTGTGGTCAAATTCTTATCATAACAAAATGATTTTAACAGCGCTGTGTGCCGACCAAACAAGTTCCAGTCATAAAGAGATTTGTATTTCTCTTTTGTAATATGGAACAATAAAAGGCGACGTAATGAAAACAGTCCAATCATATTTCCTTGACTCAGGTGGACTCATGCTCTCTATGATAAGCACAATTTCTAATCAATTTGTGATCTCAGTCTAATATAATGATTATTTTCTTATGACAGAGACGAGATGATCATTTTGCTCCTTTCACCCATTGCTCCTTTTCAGTTTTGTAATACACTGCTTTGATGCAGTTTTTGAGACATGAAACACTTTACTGGTGCATGTTGGGATCCTTTTAGCCTGAATGCACTTTCAGATTCACAGTCCACCAGTATAAATAAAGCATAGATGGAATTGCGTGGCATGTACACAAAGCAAAGCTTTTAACCTTAACCCTAACCCTAACCCTAACGGGACAACAGACAGTTAACAGTGCGTTGAAGGATCAGTCCCTCAGGCAAAAACATTATGACATCTCAGAAGGTCTCTTGCAGGTTTGGGCTCTTGTCTAATATTATGAGCAACGACTCAACTGAACATTGTTTTAAATATTGCCTGCGTCGCTGCTGACTCACTGGAATGCAACCGGTCTGCAGGAGTTTCCCATTAACGCCTGAATGTTGCACCTTCAAATGTTGCACCTTCAAATGCTGCGGTGCGTTATGCACATGATGCCTGGAAACTGTTATTAATAGTAACCCGCAGTATTAGTGGCCACACGGCTGGACATGTGGACGGTCCACTGGAGCTGTGGGGCCACCAGCAGATCAAGAAATGACTCGCTTAGGTTTCTAAGCTGTGGTTTTAAATTACCCTGCTGACAGACAGCAGACGACAAAATGTATTTTGAGAAGCGGCAGGTCTCCGATTCCAACTGAAACCTGTAGAGCAGGTACTTAACGCAGCATAATGGTTGTGTTTCCCTTTGCTACAGGTTGTTGCCACTGTCAGTGAGGCTGTAAAACAGGGGTTCTAATCCGTGTCCTACCTGGATCTATGGGTGCAGGTCTACGGATCGGATGAACGTTGTGGTCCAACCGCTCTAAGTTGACTGAAACATCACAGTTAAAAATATAGGAATTTAAAAAGAGGTGCCAATTTTTTACTTTTTTTTTTTTTTTACTGCTAATTTACCTAATCAGGAATTGCCAGTGGTTGTGCATCTCCATAGTGCGTTCCATGCAATGTTGTGTTCTTCAGCTTACTTACTTGCTCTTGTCTTTACTGATGTACTTGTCTTTACAGCATGTGTCATGCAGGGTAACATACATAAAATGGGACATACTAAATGACATGTCTGCATCGGGGCCATACCATGCCTAACCCCACCCCGTTGTCAACATTTTAACACTGTTAAAAATCTGAGCCAAATGACAATGCATTGTTTGGATGTAAAACAGTGTGTATTTATAAATGGGACTCTTGAAGGCTGCACCAGGCTGTCTGCCACATAAAGCGCTCTTTCTTCTCAGTGCGTAGACTTTGTCGCTTTATACCATTACAAAACTTCCTCTTTTCCTTGTCGCAATCACTGAGGCTGCTAAAACCAAAAAAACAAAAACAACTAAACAATGCTGTCTTTCTTTGGGGAGGACAGTCTTAGATTCAGGTGTGGTGACCTCAACACAACACAGCGCAACACAACATGGACAGCAAGGCACCTCCAGGAATGTCTCAGATCAGAAGGTGTCCGACATTGTTTGTCCACCAACAAACAGATGAAGGTCCCGATACCAAGAGTCGGCACTTCCTCCAAGTTGATAAGAAACCATTTTAATAGTTTCTCTGTAAATATCAACCCTGACTCTGAGAAATTCCATTAATATGTTACCATATATGATCTCTGCTTGGATGGATGTTTGCCTTTCCATTGTGTCCACGCCATGTAGAATGTGAAAGTGTAAAAGCTGCTCGTTGTGCACACAAAGAGCGTCCCGTTTATCAAAGAGTGTTTGTCTTTAGGGCTTTCCATTTTAGCAGCATGTTTCCAGCTGGAACGATGCCTGAAAATGTCCATTTCCATCACGGCGGCTTCTCTTGTCTTGTGAGACTATAAACAAAGGAAATCATTTTGTCCATTTCCTCTCCACCAGTGAAGACAGGTTTCAGGCAAATGCCTCATGCGTTTTTCTAATCCTCCCAGTGACAGCCACCACAAGAGGTTTAAGTTGTTTTAATGTTCATTTATTTTAATTGTTTTTATTTTGAATGCCTCAAGATGATATAATAGGCTACTTGTTGTTGTAGCTGGGCAACATTCCTCAGTCATTCCTGGAATCATTTATTATGTGAACAAACCAGTGGTGTATTTTATAATAATATTAGGGCACAAAGATTGACATTGTGCGCACAACAACACTAGCCACTTTACAGCAGATTTATCTTGATTTAAATTTAGCTGACATTGTGTTGAACACTGTTCCACTGCCCCCCAGGTGCTTGGTGTCATCATCGTACTCTTTCACTGTGTTGACAGATCACTGCTGCAGCAACTTAATATAATCATTTTAATAATGCCACAATTGATATAACAGTATTAGTGTGAGATAATTACACACACACAGTAACGCAGGTGCCAGAAAAAAGAAAAAAATGCTGACGTTATCTGACAAGGAAACTCCGGGAATAATTAAACCTGTTGAGCCACTGCCACAACAACGTACTATATTTCAGGAAGTTTTTTTCTTTCTTTTTTTTGCACAGCCCATAGCTCCCATAGTTCAGCATACAGGTTTGTCAGCCTCTACACTCCGAGGGACTCTGGTGTGAAGTGCAGCAGAAAGTGAGAGGAAAATTGAAAAAACAATGGTAAGATATGATTTTTGTTTTGAATTTTTCTGTGAGCTAACCTTTATTTTTTGGTGAAATGTATTTGATTTGGGGTTTGTTGGGAAAGTGCTGACAGAGGGAGCAGGTTGTCAAAGTTGACCTATTTCTGGTGAAAGATACAGTATGTACCTGATATTCAAACTGTTTGCTGTGACTCGTCCTTGTTGACTTGTGCTGCATGTCGTTTGTTTCCTGGGAAATTGCTATGTTATGTTGTTATCAATGTTTTTGTGCCCAGAGAAAAGCAGGAGTAATCAAGAATAATTATTCTATTAAGGTAACATGAAAAATAAATAAATACAATTTTGTATGTACAAAAGTTGGAATATACCCAGTTCTCCAAGTTCAGCCTAGTAATTTAAGCCAAAATGAAAGTGGCATTAGTACCAAAACATTATGAAGTACACTGATTAGCTCACAAACATCATGAGCTGCCAATAATTCTTTTCTCTTTCAGATATTTGCTGTAATTGAATGAGGGTTTAAGATAAGATAAAAATCAATAACATAATTCTTAGTTCGTAGTTGAAGAACAAAGCAGGGAGGAAGGTGGCAACAGGTTATAGATAAGAAAGAAAGAATTATAACAGGAATAAATACATGTAGACTGTGTTCAAAGTCAATAAGGAAAATGACGAAAAGGAAAAAAAACAAATAAACAAACGTAAAACAAACGTAACTTACCACCATTAACCTATCTATTCTACATGAATAGATTATGTTTATATTTTTAATAGCTAATAGTGGTAACTGTTCTTCATTTCAAGGTTCGAGGTTCGAGGTCTGCATTGTCATTTTCTTGCTTTCACATGCAAACGAAATGTGTTACTCAGGACCAGCAGCGTACGTACATAGATAAAAACTTTATTGATCCTTTGGGAGGGTTCCCTTGGAGACGTTACCAAGCAGAAGGGTTACATAGACACAGGCGTACATAGACATAAGAATAATAAAGTAGTAATACTTTATTATTATATTTAGTAATAAAGTAAATAATAAAGTAGTGCAACAATATAGACAGCCAAGGTTTGCAAGATGGTGCGGTATAATAGAGTATTTACAAAAATGGAACAGTAAAATATTGTGCATGCAATGGAAGGTAAAAATATAATAAAATCATAAAAATATGTACAGTTTACATTGGGTATGAATAGCGCAGATATGATGGGAGGGGCACCCAGCCAGGAATCTAAACCCAATGTCAATTTGTATGTATATTATACATGCAATGAAACACAATAATAATAACAATAATAATAATAATAATAATAATAATAATAATAATAATAATAATAATAATAATAATAATAATAGGCAGTTATGAGACAGTAGCATTTCTTTGTGTCATATGAGTGAAAACAAAGTGAAAGGCCTATAGTGAAGAATCGCTTGCTGTTGACTTATGTTTCAGTATTAAACACAATTACCACATAGATTTCTATGGTCATAAGGTGTTATGATTGAATTATATAAGATTCTTTATGTCATTAAAAACAATTTTTGGGGGAATACGTCCTGTATTCCAGTCCGATCCGGCTTGTAATAAAAAAGAGATGGTTGTGCAGGTGTGACAACTGGTCCTTTGTTTAGTTCTGCACCTGTGTACCAACTATGGTACAGTCAGGTTAATAACTTTGAATGACGTGTCAGTGGTGTCTGTATGTCTGCAGATGATGGCCTTAATGTAGCCTATTCACCACTATTCTACTACTACTCTTTCAAGTATCTTTCAAATGACTGATCTTAGACTGATGAGCCATCAAGCACGGCTGGACTTTGCTGACTCACAACCGACAGTATGGGAGTTTCTGTGTTTAATGCAGCTACCAATACCTTGAACAGGAAAAGCCATTAAAAGGTATGTATCCTGGAAACAATGTGAAGCCTGTCTGTTTTAAAAAAAAAACACACACACATTATGTATTTTAAGCTGGAACTACAGAGCACATGTTAAATAACCTCAGAAAATGGGGCAACAGCTTGATCAGCACTAATTTAACCTTGATTTCAGCTGGATTAAATAAATCATCTAAATGGCCACGACCTTGACCTTTGACCACCCAAGTTTAAACAGGTCAACTGAAAGTCTGTACCAGATATGAAAGGACTGTCTGCGGGAGGTCATAAGGAAAAAAAAATTAACTTTAGAAAACATTCAACAGGAAACCGGAAATAGTGATTCCAGAAATACATGACACACAGCAACACAACCTCACCAGCACCTTTTGCTTTGCCTCAAGTGAATGATTTATTTGGCAAATGTCACCCCAGTCAAGTCACAGTACAAACACTGTCTGCTGAGCCAAAGCCTGTCACTCTCAGTGCACCTGGTAAAGTCAAGTTTCAAAGTCCATAGCTTTAATCTGGTACCAGATCCAAAGCAGCCCACATATTTATTTAATGGCAAAGCTTATTGATGTGTGACTCTCGTTGATGTTAACATTATTAAGTCGCAGGGGATTAATGTTTGCCTTGAGTTTGTTTTGTTTGGTTGTTAACTATGTAAAAGGATTCCTTCTACCTGTCTTGAAAAGGAATGGCAATATCCAAGAATGGCTTGAGCATCGCTGCCCTTCTAGTGACACTTGTTGTTTTCGAAACATGGGACTTCATTAAATTTCCATGTCTGGTTTCACCGGTAGGTCTGCAGATCAATCAAAATGTGGGACATAATTATTTTTAATGGATATGACAAAGCAGCAATTTGAACCTGATGTCGTTTCCACCCCCCACCCCCCTTTTAACTCAGGAACTTGATGAAGCGGACAGTGATCTCCCTCACACCAGAGAGAAAAGAAATGGTCAGTCGAATGAATCACCAGTATTTGAATATGACGAGTTAGACGAAAAGATTAATTCAGACGAACGACATGCAAACTGTAGCATGTCAGTTCTGAACAGGCTGCAGAGGTGACTCAGAGGCTTCAGTCTTCTCCTCTGACTTGAATCTTTACAGCGCTCCCACATCAGTGGAATTATGTCATCGACGTCATGGTGAACGTCTCCGGTGCGGAAGCGTTGGCGCAGCTTCGCTCTTCCTTGAACGCCACTGATCTTCCCATACAAGTCGACAACAACACGGCGATCTCTGACATTCTCATCACAACAGGTGAGAGGCGACGCCAGCATGACCAATACATACGTTGTCCAGGTGAACGGTGTGTGATGGGAAGGTCTCCTCTGACAGTGTGTTCCTCCACTGACACCGGCCTCCAGTGCCGATGTGAGGAAGAGTATGCTTGGCCATACAGCATCTGTGTTGCGTTCGGAGCCTGTGATTCCATAAGGAGTGGCATCTGTAAATGTATCAGTGGCATTCCAGAGGCCAGTCAGACCTGTCAGCCCATATCAGGTAACCGATACATGTGTTCAATCCCTCCACCAAGAACTCACTGGCACATGTACTGACTAGTATTATTAGGTTATTATGTTATAGTTTAACATGGACCGTCAGGAAACTGTATTCAGCTGTTGCCTTGACGACCACCTCTACATCATGCACAGTGATCCATATTGTGTTGTTGCTGCAGCACTGCTGACTCAGGTCGAGTATGAGGTGGACGTGGAGCTGAACGTGAGCGATATTGAGGCAGTGAACAACCTCAGGAGCATTCTGAACGCCAGCGACTTTTCCCTGGCTCTGGGTCCCACTGTGAACGTCACGCACATCGACATCACCACAGGTAAGAGTGACGCCTCAGCAGCTCTGAGGCTCCACAAGGGGAAACAGGTGTGTGGAGCAGGACAAGCATGATTTTCTGGACAGATGTGATGTTCGATGTGTTTGATGTGTTTGCTGTTCAGCGATCTCTATTGTATCCTTGTAGTAAGAGACGACAAACGCAGTGTAGATTCTTCACAGTTTATCTTTGGACTGAACCCCCACCCCCTGCACACACAATACACACAATACAAGCACACATGCCCTTGTAGGCCTGTTAATTCAACTTAATTGATTAATTAATATTTGAAGTAATTAACCTACATTAATTAAACATTTTCTCGAACTTTGGGGGCTTGGATTTAACCTCCTCTTTGTGTTTCCTCTCTTTTCCCTTCACCTCACCTTTACTTTTCACAGTTGTGTGGGGGAGTCATAGACAGATCAGATCAGATAACATGGGGAAATAACACATAGACATTGACTTTGACAATACAAAGATCAACTCTAACACCAACACCCCCT
>JAFBJQ010003210.1:7877-27918 GCA_016785345.1 Trinectes maculatus
AACTGTTCCTGTGTGTGTTCGTTTTTGTGTGTGCATGTGTGTATGGGCGTGAGTGCGGGTGGGGGTGGAGGTAGGGGACAAATAGGGGCTTTTTTTCAGTTACCTGCATATACACTAAAACTATACATCCTCATTTGGGCCAAAACTGTAAATGAAAGTGCACAATACATTTAAACTGTGTGATTCAATAAATGAAAAACATCTAATTTTTTATTGTGTATTAGAGCCGACAATCAAAATTTATTGGAAACATTTTTTAAAAACTCAAATCTAAATGATTTACCAATGATAGTGTCACTGATTATTACATGTCATATAATCATTAGATTGAAAGTGCTGGACAAGGAATGCGGGGGGCCAACATGGCGTCGTAGAGTAGGCACTGTTGCTAAGTGAGCTCCGGTGGCATTTGTCAGTTTATGTTTTGGCTTTACATATATTGAAGGTTAAAATGTGGAGTTTTGGATGGGAAGTGTTTTAACATGAGCCTGGAAAATCATTTTTTTTAAACTCCGCACAACATGCCCAGAAACACAAACATTTCGTCAAACAGCAAGCCTGAAAACTAGGAAGAGCTAAGTGTTACACCCGAGGCTCCGAGCATGGATGTTAGCTCAGGCTCTGTGGAACCAGGTATTGTTTAAGCCCTGGACAGAATAACTCATAACCGTACTAAGGTAATTGACGCCAAGATTTCCGCTGTCCTGGATGCCATTAATCAATCAAGACAAGCAAGCCAATCAAACAAGAACTGCCCCAAGGTACTAGAGCTGCTATGGTACCTAATGAAAACTGCCTGGAAAAAGCAACTCGTTCCATCTGAGTGGCAAAGAGTGGTAGCAGTTTCCATCCCAAAGGAAACAAACTCCAAAGACATCGGCCAGTTCCGTAACATCGCCCTACTGAATGTGGAGGGAAAGATCTTCTTCTCAGTACTTGCCAGAAGGATGACCAAATACCTGCTGGAGAATGGTTACATCGACACCAACTGCCAGAAAGCAGGAGTGCCAGGATTTGCCGGATGCATAGAGCACCCAACAATGATCTGGGATCAGATCCAGAAGGCTAAGCGGGAAAAGACCGACCTGCACATCACCTGGCTTGACTTTGCCAATGCCTATGGATCAGTCCCGCACCAGCTGATCAACTATGCCATGGATTTCTTCCACATGCCCACCTGCGTCAAGAACTTGCTAGCGCAGTATTTTAACAACTTTCAGATGTGCTTTTCCGCACAGGACTTCACTACTGGGTGGCAGCGGCTCGAAGTTGGAATTGCAATGGGATGTACCATTTCTCCGATACTGTTCGTAGCAGCATTTGAGATAATCCTCATCGGCGCAAGGCAAATGGCAGAAGGGATCAAACTGCCAACTGGTCAGAGGCTTCCCCCACTAAGGAGCTACATGGACGATGTCACCATCCTCCTTCAGACAGCAGCATGTACAGCAAGACTGCTAAAAAGGTTGGATGAGCTGATGTCATGGGCAAGAATGAAGATCAAGCCCTCAAGTCCCGTAGCCTGTCACTCAGGAGAGGAGTCCGGAACGACAACACCACATTTGTTGTCGGAGGGGAGAAGATACCACTCCTCGCAGAGCAACCCATCAAAAGCCTGGGGAGGCAGTACACCGCAGAGTTGTCTGATAAGCAGATGGGGAAAACCGTTGTGAAACAGCTCTGTGACGGCCTGGCAAGGATCAACCAAGGCCAACTCCCCGGGAAGTATAAGGCCTGGTGCTATCAATTTACACTCTACCAGAGGATAATGTGGCCCCTGAAAATGAGTGAGATCCCCTCATCGATCGTGAGTAAGATGGATGGGAAAGCCAACTCATTCATCCGAAAATGGTTGGGGCTGCCGCGGTGCCTATCTGAAACTGGTCTCTTTGGAAAAAACACGTTGCAGCTACCACTGAAGTCACTACAGCTGGGCTACATGCAAGAGAAGACCAGGTTGGTCCTTGAGCTTAGGGAGTCCACAGACAAGTCAGTAAGGAACAGGGAGTCCACAGACAAGTCAGTAAGGAACGCGAACGCCAAGGTTCCGACTGGCCGCAAGTGGAACGCCCAGGCCGAGGTCAACCAAGCCATCAGGCGGCTCCAACATCAGGAGCTCATGGGCAGAGTCCAGATAGGAAGAGCAGGCCTAGGATGGAGAGACGCACCACGCCCCTGGTCCAAGGCCAACCGCAAGGAGAGGAAGGAGATGGTGGTGGCGGAGGTGACGAGGATGGAGGAAGACCGATACAAGATCAAAGCCGTGTCGCAGGGTCGGCAAGGAAGCTGGACAACCTGGGAGGGAATCACAAGCAGGAACGTCAGTTGGTCAGACCTGTGGAAGATCCCACAGGCAAGACTCAGCTTCCTCATCCGCTCAACCTACGACACGCTTCCCTGCCCTCGGAACCTCCACCAGTGGTTCGGAAGTGAGGAACGCTGCGCACTCTGCAATACTCCCAATGTAAGGCTCCAGCACATCTTGTCAGGCTGTAAGATCGCACTCTCACAGGGCCGCTATAGATGGCGCCACGACCAAGTCCTGAGGAAGCTAGCCGAAGTGCTGGAGGAGTGGCGAAAGGGAAGTAAAACACCGCCACCTGCAGAGGACCCCACAACCTTTGTTGCGGAAGGAGGGATCAAGAAAAACATCAGGCCAAGAGAAACATTAAGGCCCTTCTCCTTGGAGTGGAGCATGATGGTCGACCTCGACAGGAAGCTTCAGTTCCCCATGGAGATCACCATCACATCCCTCCGGCCAGACATAGTTGTGTGGTCAGCCAAGGCAAGGGCAGTGTTTCTCATCGAGCTCACAGTACCGATGGAGGAGGGAATTGAGGCCGCCTTCGAACGCAAGAAGACCAAGTACTCAGACCTGGCTGCTGAGTGCCGGGAGGCTGGCTGGAAGACTACCATCTACCCAGTGGAAGTCGGATGCCGAGGCTTCATGGGCTTGTCAACCACACGCCTCCTGAGGGACGTGGGACTCACCGGAAGAAGACTCAGGAAGGCGATAAAGGATCTGGCAGAGGAGGCTGAAAAAGGGAGCTTTTGGCTCTGGTTTAGGAGGAAGGACAAAACTTGGGGGAAGAACACCTAACTCCAGACAACAGCCGCAGGAGACAACACCCATCAGCTGCAGGGGGTGATGGTGAGACGTCCCTGTCACTGCTCCACCACCAGGAGACGTATCAGAATTAAAGGAGCGAAACGACGGTGAATGGTGGTTTCTGGCTGATGACCCTGCAGCTGACCCCTGGGCACCGGAGGAGGTGCGACAGGCAGAAAAGCCCAGCAGGTGCTAACATCATCCTGTATAATCCTAATCAATCAAATTTTATTTGTATAGCCCATATTCACAAATTGCAATTTGCCTCATAGGGCTTAAAGAACAGACCTCGCAGCTACAGACGGTCGTCGCCCGAGTGGGTGACGCGGAGAAACGGATTGCTGATTTGGAGGCCACGGCAACATCATCGGAAGCGAAGTTAACGCGTCTCAAGAAACAAGTGCATGATATGCGGGAGCACATAGACGATCTCGACAACCGAGGCCGCAGGTGCAATATTCCTGTGTTGCCCGCAGGCTCAGAAGGCTCGGATTCTGTGAAATTCTTTGAGAAGTGGATCCAGGAGTACCTCCGTATGGATACAAAAGCAGGATGGCTGATGCTTGATTGGGCACACCGGTCCTTAGCACCAAAATCTGGCACCGGTCAACATCTCAGGCCGCTGATAGTGAAGTTTCATAACTTCACTGAGAAACAGCGCGTGATGGAGGCAGCTCGTCGGCCTCGGGCCCCGCTGGTTTAACCAGGATGACTCCGCAGGTGGGGGACCCAGAGTCTCCTTCTAAAATGAAGATTCAGCCGAGGTGGTCCGGAGACAAAAAGCTTCTGAGGACGTAAAGGCGAGGCTGAGGAAAATGAACATAGACTACGCGTTACTCTACCTGGCTACTCTGAAGGTGATGGTGAACGGGACACCGAAGCCGCTGCGCTTCTGAACTCACTGGAACAGAGACGTGGGGACACCGCTTCCCAGTCAGTTAGCTAGCCTATAGCCCCATGTTATCTGATTTCATCCCTACACATTATGTGAGTATGTTCTGATTGCTTCTCATCTGCGCTATGTGCGTATAACATTCTACGTTTATGCATATCAGACAATTTTGTCTATGCACCAAGTTATGGCCATCATGAGCAAACTAAAGTTTTTGTTTATTCCAAGTGTGAAGGTCAGGGGAGGACAGGGTGCAGCCTCGTTCAGTTATTTTTGACAGCTCTGTTTCTGTTTCTTTTTTATTATGAGGCTTGTACAGAGAGAAGGGTGTGGAAGTGGTTTACAGAGCCCTGCACGTTGGGTAGCAGGGATAGCCCCCATTGTATTTGGGCTTTTTTGTTTTTGTATGATTCCTGTTCAGATTTGTTTTTCTCCCAGCTCAGTGACTGTTTTTACTATGATAAGCGGTTTCAGATTTTTGCTTTTAGTGAGTCATATATCTATATACTGGGTTTACTTAAACGGCATGGCATGTAATAAACTACGCTTGTGTACTTGGTAGGTGAGAGGGGTACCGTAAATTCCGGACTATTAGGCGCACCTGTATATAAGTCGCACCCACAAATTTTAAGAAGAAAACAAGATTTGTACATATAAAGGCCGCACTTGTCTATAAGCCGCAGATGTCCACATAGTAACATGAGATATTTACACAGAAAGATTTTAAAAACGCATCCCTGTGGTCGCAGTTTACGCACCGTTGTGGAAAGAAACACAGTTTGAATCTTTAGGCTGAAACAGACGCCAAACGGAGCCTCGCAGAATCTCCGGTTGATCTTGTGTCGCTAGTGCGGAAGTCAGTCTACATACGCGTACATACATTTTGTCGATAGACTGAGTAATTGAAGTTAAGGCATATTTTTTACAGGTGCTTTGTATGGGATACTGTCGCTGTGTGTAATGTGCAGAAAAACGGGGGGAAATGTGTTTTTATTGTTAGGGCGGCGGTGGCCGGAGGCTATCAGCCACACGGACTCCTCTGCCCTGGTCAGGTTCTTTTATGGTGGAGCCCGGTGACGGCAGCAGTTGCCAGGAGGATTTCAGAATAAAAATGGGGACGGAACTCGAAAGTCGAGTGCAGACACGTTTATATATATTTCCGTGAAGTCGGCATTACAGAGATATAATGATCCAATTGCTTTACAGTGCACTAGGGTCTTCCCTGACACGGAGTGGTCACTGAAGAGCCCCGAGACCACTCCGTGTCCATTTGTTTTGCTCTATCTCAATTCCGCCCCCGGGCAGAGCCTGGCGTGTATCAGTATTGTTCTCTGCGCTTGTGTAGCGCCATGTTGTAATGACGTGATCAGTGACTAAATTACATGAAGTGTAGTTCAAGTGTGTTGTGTAAGCTGCAGCGTCTGGTAGCTTTCCCCTTGGTATAAACATATCCTTCATTATATCATAAAAACCGATTCAGCCATTGTTGGGCGTCTACAACTTGCAAAAGGAAGTGAGTAAAAGCACTCTCCTTTTGGTCTAGACCGCTGTTCTTTAACGGCTACAGTTGACGTCAGCGCCTTATAATTGGAACGGACTTCCGCCCTAGGACGGTAGAGGGCAGTAGAGGAGAGGTGATAGAGCCGTATCTAGCTTAGCGATCAGTGTAGCTGCAGCGTTCGGATTAAAAGTGATAACCCCTAAATTTAAACAAATGTATAAAGCCAATTTTGTTCCCTTGTTCGAGAAGGTGAGGCAGGATTTGGAGTGATGGAACTCTTTGCCTGTCTCCTGGATAGGACGTATATCCTTGGTTAAAATGAATGTATTACCTCGATTGTTATATCCAATCCAAATGATTTTGGTCATATTTTCAAATAGGGGGATAAAAGACCTGAATGGCTGGCTAAGTTCTTTTATATGGAGCAAGCGCAGACCAAAACTCAAGATAGCTACATTGCAGCTGCCGAGCTCTGTGGGAGGTCTAGATTTACCAACTATCAGAACATATCAGCTATATACACACTTGAGGCACAGTTGTGCTCAAAAGTTTACATACCCCTGCAGAATTTTTGCTTTCCTTGCCTTTTTTCAGAGAAAATCAGTGATAACACAAAAACTTTTTTTCCACTAGTGCTTAGTGGTTCGGTGAAACAATTTATTGTCAAACAACTGCATTTTCATTCATTTTCTACCGCTTTATCCTGTTAAGGGTCGCGGGGGGAGCTGGAGCCGATCCCAGCTGACATCGGGCGAGAGGCAGGGTACACCCTGGACAGGTCGCCAGTCCATCGCAGGAACAACTGCATTTTCTCTTTTTAAATCATTATGACAACAGAAACTACCCAAATGACCCTGATCAAAAGTTTACATACCCTGGTGATTTTGGCCTGATAACATGCACTGAAGGTGACACAAATGGGTTTGAATGGCTACTAAAGGTATGGGTTTACTTAAACGGCATGGCATGTAATAAACTACGCTTGTGTACTTGGTAGGTGAGAGGGGTACCGTAAATTCCGGACTATTAGGCGCACCTGTATATAAGTCGCACCCACAAATTTTAAGAAAAAAACAAGATTTGTACATATAAAGGCCGCACTTGTCTATAAGCCGCAGATGTCCACGTAGTAACATGAGATATTTACACAGAAAGATTTTAAAAACGCATCCCTGTGGTCGCAGTTTACGCACCGTTGTGGAAAGAAACACAGTTTGAATCTTTAGGCTGAAACAGACGCCAAACAGAGCCTCGCAGAATCTCCAGTTGATCTTGTGTCGCTAGTGCGGAAGTCAGTCTACATACGCGTACATACATTTTGTCGATAGACTGAGTAGAATTGAAGTTAAGGCATATTTTTTACAGGTGCTTTGTATGGGATACTGTCGCTGTGTGTAATGTGCAGAAAAACGGGGGAAAATGTGTTTTTATTGTTAGGGCGGCGGTGGCCGGAGGCTATCAGCCACACGGACTCCTCTGCCCTGGTCAGGTTCTTTTATGGTGGAGCCCGGTGACAGCAGCAGTTGCCAGGAGGATTTCAGAATAAAAATGGGGACGGAACTCGAAAGTCGAGTGCAGACACGTTTATATATATTTCCGTGAAGTCGGCATTACAGAGATATAATGATCCAATTGCTTTACAGTGCACAAGGGTCTTCCCTGACACGGAGTGGTCACGGAAGAGCCCCGAGACCACTCCGTGTCCATTTGTTTTGCTCTATCTCAATTCCGCCCCCGGGCAGAGCCTGGCGTGTATCAGTATTGTTCTCTGCCCTTGTGTAGCGCCATGTTGTAATGACGTGATCAGTGACTAAATTACAGGAAGTGTAGTTCAAGTGTGTTGTGTAAGCTGCAGCGTCTGGTAGCTTTCCCCTTGGTATAAACATATCCTTCATTATATCATAAAAACCGATTCAGCCAATGTTGGGCGTCTACAACTTGCAAAAGGAAGTGAGTAAAAGCACTCTCCTTTTGGTCTAGACCGCTGTTCTTTAACGGCTACAGTTGACGTCAGCGCCTTATAATTGGAACGGACTTCCGCCCTAGGACGGTAGAGGGCAGTAGAGGAGAGGTGATAGAGCCGTATCTAGCTTAGCGATCAGTGTAGCTGCAGCGTTCGGATTAAAAGTGATAACCCCTAAATTTAAACAAATGTATAAAGCCAATTTTGTTCCCTTGTTCGAGAAGGTGAGGCAGGATTTGGAGTGATGGAACTCTTTGCCTGTCTCCTGGATAGGACGTATATCCTTGGTTAAAATGAATGTATTACCTCGATTGTTATTTCCAATCCAAATGATTTTGGTCATATTTTCAAATAGGGTGATAAAAGACCTGAATGGCTGGCTAAGTTCTTTTATATGGAGCAAGCGCAGACCAAAACTCAAGATACAGTTGTGCTCAAAAGTTTACATACCCCTGCAGAATTTTTGCTTTCCTTGCCTTTTTTCAGAGAAAATCAGTGATAACACAAAAACTTTTTTTCCACTAGTGCTTAGTGGTTCGGTGAAACAATTAATTGTCAAACTGCATTTTCTCTTTTTAAATCATTATGACAACAGAAACTACCCAAATGACCCTGATCAAAAGTTTACATACCCTGGTGATTTTGGCCTGATAACATGCACTGAAGGTGACACAAATGGGTTTGAATGGCTACTAAAGGTAACCATCCTCATCTGTGATCTGTTTGCTTGTAATCAGTGTGTGTGGATAAAAGCTGAGTGAGTTTCTGAGATTCAGACAGACTTCAGATATCCAAAGAAGAGCTAATACCATTCAGCACTGTTCAGACTGTGATTAACAAATGGAAAATCACTGGCTCTGTGAAAACCAAACCACGGTCAGGTAGACCAACAACAGCCACAACTGCCAGGAAAATTGTTCGGGAAGCAAAGAAAACCCCACAAGTAACATCAGGTGAAATACAGGACTCTCCACAATCCAGTGGCGTGGCTGTTTCAAGATGCACAATAAGGAGGCACTTGATGAAAAACAGGCTGCGTGATCGAGTCGCCAGAAGAAAGCCACTCCTGCACAAATGCCACAAAGGATCTCATCTATGATACCACACGGCACAGAGACAAGCCTCAAAACATCTGGGAGAAGTTAATGTGGAGTGATGAGACCAAAATTGAACTTTTTGGCCACAACTCCAAACGTTACGTTTGGAGAGGTGTTAACAAGGCCTATGATGAAAAAAACACCATTCCAACTGAAAAGCACGGAGGTGGATCGCTGATGTTTTGGGGATGTGTCAGCTACAAAAGCACAGGAAACTTGGTCAGCGTTGATGGAAGGATGAATGCGGCACGTTATCAGCAAATATTGGAAGAAAATCTGCACTCATCAGCCCGGAAGCTACGTATGGGACGCACCTGGATGTTCCAACATGACAATGATCCAAAGCATAAGGCCAAGTCGACCTCTCATTGGCTACAGCAGAACAGAGTGAAGGTTCTGGAGTGGCCATCTCAGTCTCCTGACCTCAGTATCATTGAGCCACTCTGGGGAGATCTGAAGCGAGCAGTTCATGCAAGACAGCCCGGGAATTTACAGGAACTGGAGGCTTTTTGCCAAGAAGAATGGGCATCTTTACCACCTGAGCTGTCACTGATGTTAGAGGGGGCAATACTCGATATTAAGAACTGGGGTTTGTAAACTTTTGATCAGGGTCATTTGGATGTTTGTTGTTGTCGTTACGATTTAAAAATAGAAAACACAGTTGTTTATCAATAAATGGCTTCACCAACCACTGACCATGACTGGAAAAAAAAGTTTTTGTGTTATCACTGATTTTCTCTGAAAAAGGGCAAGGAAAGCAAAAATTCTGCAGGGGTATGTAAACTTTTGAGCACAACTGTATATTTATGACTGGGTCGTAACCTGGGATGGTTGATGCTGGTTTTGAACAGTGGAGAGTTAATGGCGTTCATAGATTGAAGGACCTACTCTCTGGTAATGTAGTTATGACATTTGAACAAATGATAGAGAAATATTCTATCCCCAGACGTGACTTATTTCGGTATTTGCAGATAAGGCACTATGTCTTGCACAGTACTACGTAAGTTGAGAACCATGAATGCTCTCCGATTGAGAAATTATTATTTTTGACAGATGGAGAGGTATCTGTAAGTTTATTATATAAAGATATGTATCTTACAACCCAGAATAGGTTGCAGAAGCTTAAAGGCATATGGGAGAAGGAGCTAAACATTATAATTGATGATGAAGAATGGAAGGATGTCTGGAGGCATGCTAAATCAATTTCAGTTTGCAATCGTGCTCAAGCAATACAATTAAAAATTATACACATAATGCACATATCCCCCAACCGCAGTCATTATTTCAATCCTACTCTCTCACCCACGTGCCTTAAATGCACGATAGAAACTGGTACCCTAACTCATTGTTTTTGGTCATGTCAGAAACTGCAGATACAGTATATTGGTCCAATGTATTATCTGAAATGGAGAAGATATTTGGTTTAAAACTGGAGATGGATCCTGTGTCTCTGATACTGGGCCTCCCAAATCGACGTTTAATATCACAACATAATAAGGGGCTGTATTGTGTTCTTACTTATGCAGCGAGGAATAATATTTTGTTACAGTGGATCAATGAAAGAGTACCAACTGTTAAAGGCTGGCAAGGAGTGGCGTGTGACCTGGTGCCATTTGAGTACCTAACATGCATATTACATTTAAAAACAGACCAATTCTATAAAGTCTGGGAACCCTATTTGAACTATGTAGAGCCTGGTGTTTCTAATCAAATGTTTTCTTGACTGCTCATAACCACATGTATTGTTTCTATAGATCTCAGCTGATAGTTTTCTTTCTGTTTGTTTGCTTTTTGTTTTTGTTTGTTTGGTTTTTGTTTTGTTTGTTTGTCCGCCAGTTTTGCTTTTCATTCTTGTGGACCATACTATGTATCTAACCTTTACTTGTAAAAGTGGAAAAAATTAATAAAAAAATATTGTGCAGGACAATAAACATAAAACCTCATTGTTATTGCACTGTATCTCTGCCACTTCCTGATAAGGCTTCTTCATAATGTGGAAGCAGTTGACCTAACAGACAGACAGACAGACAGACACACAGACAGATAGACAGATAGATAGACAGAAGGTGAGGGGAGGAGGGGAGTGACAGAGATAAATGAGGTGTATGATGAAGGTGTTGGGTCAGAGAGGCGTCAGAGCGCTGCAGCTTCTCCTCTCTCTCTCTGAACATGGAGGCCCTGGCAGACGCTGAACTCTGCTTTCCTCACCTCAACACCTCCTGCAGGAGGATGAGGCGTCCTCACCTGGAGACCACGCTCATTTACTGTGTGTTGTCCTGCATCATTCTGCTCACTGTGGTTCTGAACCTGCTGGTCATCATTTCCATCTCCCACTTCAGGTGGAGTTCATGTTTCTCTGCAGGACCTACAAGATGATGATGATTGAACTCTACATAGGCAACATAATGTCACAAAGTAGATTGTTGTTGGAAATATTTTAATGCTACAAGACGCTGGATATTTATTTATCTTCTCTTGTAGTTCTGATTTACACTGCTAGTATTAAAACTACTAATAACACATAATGATTTGTTTTCTACATATGACCATAATGGTTCAGTGTAGATGTTGTGTCATTTCAGGCAGCTCCACAGCACCACCAACCTCCTCCTCCTCTCTCTGGCTGTGGCAGACTTTTTGGTGGGTCTCCTGCTGATGCCTCTTATGCTTCTCAACAGTGAAGGTTGCTGGTTCCTGGGTGATTTCATGTGTGCCTTGTATTGTTATATGTCTTGTATCTTTCTTGGTGTTTCAGTAGGAAGCATGGTTCTCATATCAGTTGACCGCTATATTGCAATTTGTGACTCCATGTTTTACACCACTAAAGTTACTCTGAGCAGAGTTAAACTCTGTGTTTGTCTCTGTTGGATATTTGCTGCTGTCCACCACAGCTGGACACTGAAGGATTTCATGAAAGATCCCAGCAGGTATAATACCTGTTATGGTGATTGTGTAGTTTTTGTAAATATTACTGAAGGAGTTCTTGATCTTGTTGTGTCCTTTTTGGGCCCCATTTTAGTCATTGTGTTTTTGTATCTGAGAGTATTTGTGGTGGCTGTGTCTCAGGCTCGTGCCATGCGCTCTCACATTGCAGCTGTCAGACTGGAGCGTTCAGAGACTGTGAAAGCAAAGAAATCAGAGAGGAAAGCAGCCAGGACTCTGGGTATTGTTGTCGTTGTGTTTATGTTGTGCTCGTGTCCGTATTATGGTACTGCTCTTGCGGCTGAGACCACCTTGGTCAGTGCATCGTCTGCACCCATTGAGAGTTGGCTCTTATTTTTAAACTCCAGTTTAAATCCTGTCATCTATGTGTTTTTCTATCCCTGGTTCAGAAAAACTACTAAACACATAGTTACACTTCAGATTCTGCAGCCTGGCTCCTCTCAGGCCGCTTTAATGTAGAGAACAGCTGAAATTTCTTTGATTATTAGAATTAAATGTATGAAAGTAGTCTGTTGATTGTAGAAAACCATTTATCTTAATTGAGTTCAAACTCAAAAATTGAATCTTGTGAATCTTGTGAAATTTATTTTAATGGAAACAGAAAAATCTGTATCTGATAGTAATACCTGTAAAACCTGTTCTGATTATTATATTATCATAATTTTTTGTCTCATTTGGATGAACTATTTTATAGTTAATACTTATATATAACTATACTTATCACTGTGCCCATCTGGAATAAACATTGTAATACTGTATAACCCTGTGTAATTCTGTGTACTTATTTGAAATTACATTTGCACCAGTTTAAACAGAACTTAAATCCTATGTTTGATGAAACATATGCACAGAACCTGTCATCATCATCAGAGTTCCCTTAAATGTCACAGACTGTTTTCACATGGCAACAAAATGAAATGCTCTGATTTAACGTTTAGTGAAAGCAAAATTCTGTGTTGTTATTCTGTGCATGAATATAGTAAAGAACATTTTCACTGGTATGTTTTAAATAAGTCAAGATACAAAACCTATTTATCAAAGGTCACCTGCAGGTACATTAAAACTACACGTCCTCATTTGGGCCAAAATTGTTGCTGAAAAAGCAAAATAGTTTAATCTTTGCACTTCAATAAATACAGAATTCAATTTTTTAATTATTTTATTGTGCATTAGAGCAGATGATCAAAATCAAACAATTTGTTGGTAAAACTAGTTTTGAATCTAAATGATTAACCACTGACCGGTAACTGATAATCAGTAGATTATAAAGCAGGACATTATTTAAAACGTTTATATAGTGATAGAAAAATAAAATGTACTTTTTTAGTCCATTGTGTCTGTGTCATGTTCTCTAAAGGCTGCTTCATCATTTCAAAGCGGCTGACATGAAAAGAATCAAAATGCTCTGATTAAACTTTTAATGGAATTAAGATCCAGTGTTGGTTGGTTGGTTCATTATGACACGTGCACATGTAGCAGAGTGACGTGTATACTTGAATACTTGTATACTTGAATTCAGTAAAACACCACGTTTTATGAATTGTGTTTATGGTGACATTGGTGGGGGAAAAAAAACTCGTGGCCACGAAATATGTAACGCGTGAGATGATTACTATTATTCTTATTAATAATAATAATAATAAATCGTGACCTTCAGTCACTAGTGTTGGGAAATTCGAGTCGTTTTACGGACTCGAATCTTCAAATCTCGGACGGTAAAATGAACAAAACTTTTCGTTCTTTTCGTTCATTTCGTTTCATTTAACAAGGGCGCCATCTAGTGGGCGTTGACAGCAGCAGGCAGCATGAGCTGAACAAATGAACGCATCTCAAAGACTCGCTGTTTTGAGTCGTGGACGAATCAGTCCTGTTTTCTGTTTCATGCATCCATGCTGCAGATGCAACAAGACGAGTGGATGAAAAACTCACTTATTTAGACAATGAATTCATGACGACTTTTAAGTCCCAACTTCCCAATTATATTACTGTCCCAAACGTGACATATTAATGTTGTTTTGTGATTTTATTTTATTATTATTTTTGTGGCAGATTATTTACCATATCTTGCCCAAAGTCAGCTGAGAGAGGCTCAACTCATCCTTAACCCGTGCAGGATAAGGGGTAGAAGATGAATGAATTAATGAATTTTTACCATAAACTAATGATAGTAAGTATGACATTTGTTGTGACCGTTTTATTAATTCTCTATTTAATTTGTTTATTTAATCTTAGTTATTCTTCAGTCCTATTAATATTCACATTTGTATTCATAACGTTGATATTGAATCAATGTTTGTAAATCGATTAAACATGAACATAAATTAATATTTACCATATAGGCTACCAATGTGATAGGATCTATTTAATTTGAGAATACCATCACCACACAAACATAATTCACATTTGTATTCATAATGTTGATATTGAAGGTAAATCAATGAATCGTTAACGTTGTAAGTCAATTATACTCTTATGATAAACATGTAACTTAACAAAATGCATAGAATTATGTTGTGCCGGTTGGGGACCACGGTACCGGTACCGGGCCGCGGGTCATTTGGTACCGGGCCGCACAGGAAGAATAAAAAATGAACTTGATCACCGTTTTATTTATTATTTGAGTCTAAACGATGCTTTATTTTGAAAAATGACCGGATATGTCCGTTACGTTTCAGTCACGTTATACGCTAACGCTAAAATTGAACCCACAAGCTAGCAAAATGAGTAAAAAACAGACGTCTTTGGAAAGTTTATTTGGGAGCAGACTGGACATAAGCAAGACACTTCGAGTGTCGTTGTCTCCCATTACCCCC
This sequence comes from Trinectes maculatus, assembly GCA_016785345.1. Taxonomy (NCBI): domain Eukaryota; kingdom Metazoa; phylum Chordata; class Actinopteri; order Pleuronectiformes; family Achiridae; genus Trinectes; species Trinectes maculatus. Next base: position 22,196 of record JAFBJQ010003210.1, read on the forward strand.
AGATGGGACCGTCATGTTGCAGGAAAACAAGCTCAGGGCTCCCATTGATTTACCGTTATGGTGAGTTAGATTTTTCATGCACTTTATGCTCGTTTTTGTGGCGTATCTGTATCATATTTTAAAGGCACGTTTAAACGTTACCATAGCGACCGGTGAGCATTAGGGGAAGAGCACGGATGAGAGTGGGTGTTGCTCATGTTATGTTGTTCGCGCGATGTTACGAGGACGCTGTTTATAAAGTTGCATAGGAGTACACTGTGGATTCACGTGTATTATTATATTTATAACAAACTAGTTTTTATGCCTGTCGTATCATTTTATTTTGTTGTATTTATCCGCCACTCCTTAAAGGCCGGTCCGCGAAAATATTGTCTGACATTAAACCGGTCCGTGGCTGTAAAAAGGTTGGGGACCGCTGGTGTAAAGCATACAGTTCATGGTGTAAACGTGCGTGTTTTCAAAGCTTTTATTTTGGTTTTAGCTCGGAGATTAATTGACTTTCGCTTCAGACTTCCGGTATGGATTGGCTTGCCGAATCAGCAATACAGCACACGAAGAAGAAACACTTCTGGTATGGACTTCCGGTATGGATGGCTATATGGCGGCGCCCTTGCCGGCCATCTTGCCTGCAGATGGGTGCTCTTCAAACTCAACTGCTTTTATGATGTGCACAAGTGACACAATGATGTGAAGATTGAACAGGTCAGTTTTGATCTAAGAAATGTACCAAAGCGACTGAGAAAAACTGTAATTTTATTTGTTTAATTTTTCCATCCTCTATGTCTTTATGGTACAGCTGTATGTGTGTTTGGGGGGGTGGTGGAGACGGAAGTTGACGCGAGGCTGCGCATGCGCGTTCTCACTAGGGCCTTTGTTGGCCGAAGGTAAGACGTGGAAGTGTCCTTTGCAGTAAAAGCTTATAAATGTCTTGTTTTAAGAGTTTGTGAAATGATCAGCTTGGGCTGGCTCATTCTGAGACGCTGTCGGGCATGTTATTTGTCAGTCACAGAATGTGCTGAGCATGATACAAGTCGTTTTATATGGCGTTGGCTGGCGCTAGCTCGCGCTAACGTTAGCATACAATATTAGCTGCCTATTAATACTACAGCTATAGTTTGTTGTTGTTTTGCTTACAATAGAATCCTTAAGCTCAAAGCTCACACTGTTTTCTGTATTGCTTATTTTTTGACAGTAAAGAGAGCCAGACTCCCAGATTTGCTTTTGTGTGTCTCATTTTCACCACACACAAGGCAGAGGAATACAGAGAGAGAATCACACGTGTTACACAACGTTTTCACTGCGATGTTTTACATAAGGATACAAAATGTGTTTATCAAAGACTCATTTAATAACAAGGCCCTGCACACAATACACCATGTATCATGAGTATTGTCGCTTATTCACTGTTTGTACGCACCAACCTCACAAATGTGGGGGGTGGAGTGTGGGGGCAGACAGGGCTTTATATCAGTTAAAATGATATGCTTCACTGAGTACACATTTTATTGGGTAAAGAGCAGGTAATCAAAATCTCACAATTTCTTGGTAAAACTACTTTAAAATTAAGATCTAAATCTAAAGATTGACCAATGATAGTGTCACTGATTATTACATGTGATGTGATAATCAATAGATGAAAGAGCAGGATGATATTTCAAACTTCTGATAGCGATATAAACATAAAATCTACTTTTTTTTGGTGCATTGTGTCTGTGCCACTTCCTCTTAAGAGGCTGCTTCATGATTTGGAAGCAGCTAACGTGATAAAAAACATAGATGTTATGTTTTGGATGTAAACGAATTAAAAGGTGGTATTTAGAAAGATTAAATTAGTAAATGAAAGTGAAAATAAAGTGAAGCAGGACATGCAGGAAAATCCAGGGGGGGATTTTCCTGTATTTTCCACATTCATGTGTACATTGATAATGTACACATGAATGTGATGTGCTGGAAGAAGTTCAGTTTTCGACATGTTTTCGACATGACGACATGTTTACAGTATGTGTGTATCACACGGCTGCAATATCTGAAGTGTAACAATGAGTTTAATAGATCTCCTAAACCAGGGATAGAAGAAAGCTACAGTGTTATGATAGGTAGATGGAGAGAGAGGGGAGGGATGGGGGACGTGACAGAGATAAATGAGGTGTATGATGAAGGTGTTGGGTCAGAGAGGCGTCAGAGCGCTGCAGCTTCTCCTCTCTCTCTCTGAACATGGAGGCCCTGGCAGACGCTGAACTCTGCTTTCCTCACCTCAACACCTCCTGCAGGAGGATGAGGCGTCCTCACCTGCAGACCACGCTCATTTACTGTGTGTTGTCCTGCATCACTCTGCTCACTGTGGTTCTGAACCTGCTGGTCATCATTTCCATCTCCCACTTCAGGTGGAGTTCATGTTTCTCTGCAGGACCTACAAGATGATGATGATTGAACTCTACATAGGCAACATAATGTCACAAAGTAGATTGTTGTTGGAAATATTTTAATGCTACAAGACGCTGGATATTTATTTATCTTCTCTTGTAGTTCTGATTTACACTGCTAGTATTAAAACTACTAATAACACATAATGATTTGTTTTCTACATATGACAATAATGGTTCAGTGTAGATGTTGTGTCATTTCAGGCAGCTCCACACCACCACCAACCTCCTCCTCCTCTCTCTGGCTGTGGCAGACTTTTTGGTGGGTCTCCTACAGATGCCTGTTCTGCTTCTAAACAGTGAAGGTTGCTGGTTCCTGGGTGACCTGTTGTGCGCTGTGCATTATTTTTTATCTTTTGTCGTTATCGGTGTGTCAGTAGGAAACATGGTTCTCTATATTGCAATTTGTGACTCCATGTTTTACACCACTAAAGTTACTCTGAGCAGAGTTAAACTCTGTGTTTGTCTCTGTTGGATATTTTCTACTGTCCACAGCAGCTGGATACTGAGGGACTTCCTAAAAAATCCCAACATGTACAAATCTTGTTATGGTGATTGTACAGTTGAAGTCAATGCTGAAGAGGGAGTTTTTGATCTTGTTTTGTCCTTTGTTGGCCCCATTTTAGTCATTGTGTTTTTGTATCTGAGAGTATTTGTGGTGGCTGTGTCTCAGGCTCGTGCCATGCGCTCTCACATTGCAGCTGTCAGACTGGAGCGTTCAGAGACTGTGAGCTGTCAGACTGGAGCGTTCAGAGACTGTGAAAGCAAAGAAATCAGAGAGGAAAGCAGCCAGGACTCTGGGTATTGTTGTTGTTGTGTTTCTGCTGTGCTCGTGTCCGTATTATGGTGCCACTGTTGCGTCTGACACTGAGTTGGTCAGTGCATCATCTGCGGCCATTGAGATTTGGATCTTGTGCTTTAACTCCACTCTAAATCCTGTCATCTATGTGTTTTTCTATCCCTGGTTCAGAAAAACTACTAAACACATAGTTACACTTCAGATTCTGCAGCCTGGCTCCTCTCAGGCCACTTTAATGTAGGAAACAGCTGAAATCAAAGTTGTTTAAATATTAAATTCAAATGTATAAAACCCCTCTGCTGATTGTACAAACCATTTAACAGTTTGTACAGTCATCTTAACAGTTTACTGGCATAAAATCATCATGTTAGTAACATAATGTTTGCTCGAGGTCCCATAATCTGTCACCTGAAATGATTAAAAATAAATTTCCCCTTGTTGACCTTGTTGATAATAGTACACAGCTTGTCCGTCTGACTGTACCTGACTGTGACAGATCTACATCACAGCTGTGAGTATAGAGTTTTTCTTCAAATGTCACAGACTGTTTTCACGTGGAAACAAAATTAAATGCTCTGATGAAATGTTTCCTGATAGTAAGACCCAGTGTTGGTTCTTTTGTGCATCGTGCCATGTGCATACAGTAAAAAACATTTTCACTGGTAGATTCTTCACTCTTAAATAAGATACAAAAATAAGATGCAGTTTATCAAAAGTCACAAACCAGTGGTGTAGATGTAAAAATGTAACCTGCAACAAAAATGTGGGTTGTATGAGTGTCAGTTATTCACAGTTTGTAGACACCAACCTCACAAAGTGACATCACCTGTGAATCAATCAATCAATCATTTTTTATTTGAAAAGCCCATATTCACAAATTGCAATTTGCCTCATACGGCTTTAACAAAGAGTACAGGGTGTCACATCCTCTGACCTCTGACCTACACCCTCAACAAGGTTGAGGAAAAACTGCCAAACAAAAAACCCTTTTAACAGAGGGGGGGAAAAAACGCAGAAACCTCCAGGAGACACTCATGTGAGGGATCCCACTCCCAGGGATGGAGAGAAGTGCAATAGATGTCACGTATACGCAACACATCAACAGAATTACTTCGTGAGAGAGAGAGAGTTCAGGCATTGCATGACTGGATGTTATATTATATTATATTATATTATATTATATTATATTATACAGGGGGTCCTCGAGTTACGTCGGAGATCCGTTCCTGAGAATGTGTCGTAAGCGAATTTCGACGTAAATCGGACCATACATTCATTGTGCCATTGTGCATACATTGTGCCACCAGATGTCGCTATAACACCACGCTAAAATAAGAGTTTATTATGGTGAATTGCCTTTTGTCCCTCTTGTCCCTCTTGACATACTAGTTCCCTGTAGACCCTGTGTTGTGAATAAACCTACGGTATCGCCACGATCCCGAACGCATCTGTGTCCGTGTGCATCTCCTTACCGGCTGCCGCTGCCGCCCTCTCCCCCCTCCCCGGCCATTTTACATAAGTAAACACAGCTGTGGAGGTGCCGGCAGGCTCTGCAGCTCGTCTCTCTGTCTCTCTGCAGTGCTGAGAGACAGAGCGAGCGCTCAGCAACTCGTTCCCGTTTGAAGTCTGTACGTATTTACGGGGAAAACCGCTTAATCCGAAACAAGGAAGTTCACGGGAGATGTGTCGTAACTACGAAAACGACGTAATTCGCGACCGATGTAACTCGAGGACCCCCTGTATTATGGTGTGTTGAGTGTGGTGCTGAATCCGGGTCCTGCATCTCCGGCGCATGTTCCATGATCAGCTGCCACCACAGTTGATGGTCCATCGTGGAGCACACAGTGGAGCACAAAGACTCCAGAGAAGAGGGTGAATTAGTAAGGTGCATTAATAAGACATAGATATAATGATATGATGTAGATGGAAGGAGAGAAAGCAGACAGAGGAAGAGAAGGATAAGGTTTAAATGTCCCCCGACAGTCTAGGCCTATGGCAGCTTAACTAAGAGCTGATCAAAGATGGACCTCGACCAGCCCTAACTATAAGCTTTGTCAAAGAGGAATGTTTTAAGTCTGCTCTTAAATACTGTGAGGGTGTCTGCCTCCTTGATTGAAGCTGGGAGATGATTCCACAGCAGAGGAGCCTGATAGCTGAAGGCTCTGGCTCCTAGTCTGCTCCTATGGAATTTTGCCTGGACGTGACAAAGGCGTGGATTAATTTTTTTGGCATCTTTAAGAGACAGGATATGTCTGATTTTTGCTGTATTGCACAGGTGAAAAAAGGCAGTTCTCGAGGTCTGTTTCATGTGAGAATCAAGTGATTAATCAGAATCAAATATAACTCCCAGATTCCCGGCAGTTTCACTGGGAGCAAGGACAATGGCATCTAGACTGGCTATATCATTAGATAATGATTCTCTAATGTGTCTAGGGCCACGTACTATAACTTCCATCCAGGTTTTAATGTCTTTGAGACATGCTTGGAGTCTAAGTAGTTGA
>JAFBJQ010003215.1:0-51383 GCA_016785345.1 Trinectes maculatus
ATCCTTGAACTCAAATTGCGCTCCTGGGTCCTCGTCTGTCTGTCCTGACAGCTGTGACTCGGATAACAGTTGGAGATGTGAGGTGCCAAACCTGAATGTGGTGGGACATGTGCGATGCTGTCCATGCCAGTATCCAGGAGGAGATGTGCGTCACTGACATCAGTTTGTTAGCAGGGACTTTTTTAACCATTACCACAAAGACAGCGATGTCATTGTATTTGCATAGATTACAAGCTGTTGCTTCATCTTCAGCTTTGAATAAAATCTTTTCAAAATCTGTAACTGATTAAAAACAAACAAAAACCTTAAACGATTTAAGAGAAATATGTAGTTACCGATCGCACTGATGGGACATAGTTTTTATATAATTTTGTAGAAGATGTGATATTTCTCAGAACTTACCTTAACAGCGTTTCAGTGCATGTTAAAATCAAATCATTAAAGTATGTTTTTTAATGCAAAACACCTCAGCGTTAATCATTTTTCATCAGCCGTTCACCTAAAATCATCTATTGTGTCATACTGTGATATAATGTAACAATCACATGTCTACAAAAGTTTGTTTGTTTGAAAGCCCTCCTCCGCCAGCAGCACTTTGTCCTCATCAGGTTACAGCTGAATAAATATATTTAATAATTTATTCCAGCAATTAGTTTTGGCACTTTAACATCCATTAAGGAAATTAAAAGTGGCTAAGTCACATGGTCTAGTGAACTGTGTGGACAAAATGTACCAGTGTTAACTTATTGACTCCCTTCACCAACTCGGCCTCTTTCACAAACTGCTGTGTGATTTCTTTTAAGATGAAAGTGCATTAATACCATACATACATTTTTCTAGCTCTAAATCATAGTATCAGAACTCTATTGATGATGACTTGTATTTTTTTTTATTCACCACCCTTGCACTGACTAAGGTCACCTGCTATGGAACTGCAAACACCATAGGCATCATAAGCTTCAACTGAACATTGGTTTTGTCAACAGAAACTTCTCCATGTAGAGAGTCATTGCCACAGAGCATAATTTGCCATCATGCCAACAGCACCATCTCATTTGAACCATTTGAAAATTTGCATTGGGATCAGGGAGCAAGTGGGATCAGGCTTCTTCTTCTGAATGCGTGCACAACAGTTCAGCATAATCCATAATTCAGTGTTTCCAACACATGTAACATGTTTGCACCAATACAGGTGCATCTCAATAAATTAGAGTAATGTGGTAAAGTTTATTTATTTCAGTAATTAAATTGAAAAAATGAAACTCCTATATCATAGATTCACTACACACACAGTGAAATATTCCAAGCCTTTATTTGTTATAGTTTTGATAATTATGGCTTACAGCTCATGAAAACCCAAAATTCTATATTTAAGTAAATTAGAATATTGTGACAAAGTTCAATATTGCAGACTCACGGTGTTACACTGTAATCAAGCTTATATTTCACTATGTGTATAATGAATCTATGATATATGAAAGTTTCATGTTTTGGATTGAATTACTGAAATAACTGAACTTTATCACGTTGTTCTAATTTATGGAGATGCACCTGTAAATGTGGATACCAAAAGCATAATAGATAAGTCAACAGATGATGATTCTTAGTGCTTTAAATACACAAAGTACTGGAACACTTAAACAATGCAGCAATCAAATCAGACTTCCAGTGCAACCCGACAGCAGCGATTAGCTGATCTAATCTTTTACAAGATTTCATCTGTATATATTGGTTTCACATCGAGGTCGTTTGATGTTTTTCCTGCGTACGCTGAACATTAGGCTGCTGCTGCATATTTTACTTCTAACGTATTTATTCAACTTGGACAAGCACAACCAAAATCATCTGCATGGCTAGAAACCACAAGCTCCGAAGCACAATTCGGTTCTCTGAAGCCTTGAATACGTTGGACCAAACCGTCAGAGTGAATTCGGCTTCATGCACCTGAGGCCTCAGAGAGCAGGCGGATTAATGTAGTGCGGCACATGATGACTCCACAGACAGTGCTCTCCTGCTGTGGTAGGATGATCATGAGAACATTCAGGCCTGATTAATCCTGTTGGCTTTTTTCTACTAGGGAAAAAAAAAAAAAGACAAGTAAAACCGAACAAGTTCATTCAATGTCACAATCCGGCTTGTGTGCTGTGAAATGTGGGGGACCCGCCATATCAACAGCTTATTAAAAGTAATTGCAAGGCAAATGAATTAAAGGCTTAATTGAGCACTAACAAGGCGTGAAGCGTGGCTATCATTGGAATTAGTGGTGTAAGGTGTGCATGAGGGAGACAGCAATAACAAGTCACGCAGCACATTGAAACAGCAAGCTGCAATGCTCTGACAGGCTGGTTGTGTCTTCCCACTGATACAAAACACATCCATCGACCCACAACCAATAATCACAACAACACATACGTATATGTATATGTATATGTATATGTATATGTATATGTATATGTATATGTATATGTATATGTATATGTATATGTATATGTATATGTTGTTCCAACGATATTGTATGTTTAATTTTTCCGAATAATCTGCTTTGGTCAGACCTTCAAATTAAACATAAGTGTAAGATGTTCTTTAGCTTTGGCACAGCAGCGAAACTTAATGTCATACAGCTGTGCTTTAAACCCCCTGTGAGAAGCAATTTGGCTGAACTGGTTCTAAACAGGCCCACATCAGGTCACCTGCTAAGAGACATATGTTTCCTTTTCATATGTGTTCTAAAAAATTACCATCTTTTTGTGAGTTTGTTGAATGGGAATGTTCAATCAGCTCAGCGGGGAAAACAGCATCCATCTGTGAGTAAGTTAAACATCCATTCCACAGCCTATTGGAAGGCAGCAGGAGTGGTGGGAAAACAAAGGGTATTTCTACCAACAGGGAATTTAAAAAAAAAAAAGGCCTGGTGATGCTTCGAGCCTTCTGCATTGAATCCTAGATAATATGTCTTCCTGTGATCAAGGAAAGTGAATTCCTGAGGTATTTAGTCAGACCCTAGATATGAGGTTGTGGGTGCCTGTTAAGTACAGGGGTTATATATTGCTTCACATAACATTTACAGGATGCCCCTAGTAGCCTAGTGGCTCAATATGTATATGTATATGTATATGTATATGTATATGTATATGTATATGTATATGTATATGTATATGTATATGAAATGCCCTTATCAATAAATGCAGAGCTCATTCTAAAATCTCTGCTCTGCTCTCTGCCCATTTCAAACAGTAGCACTGGCTACAGTAATGTTGTAAGATGAATAATTCTGCGCCATCTGCTAACTTGCTGTTCAAAACCCCGGTTGCTAATATTTACCAACCAGACAGTTTCAAAGATCAATAGAATCATTTCCCATTTCCCTTTACTGAACATCAAGAACTTTCTTGAAGCTGAAGAGATGAAAGGCCCAACCCAGCTGAAGAGCCAGCAGAGACAGGGTCGATGCTGAGCGGTTTCTGCGTTGACCTGTGCACCATCCTGTATGAAGCAGCATGTCTCAGGAGCCAGTGCTGAGCCCAAACTGAGCCATGTCTCAATCACATCATTTGTTCATTCATAACCATTAGAGAATTCACTCCTTCAGTCCAATTACTCATCAGAAGAATCACAGAGAAGGTCGTGCAGGGCTTCATTCAAGACTCAACCGCTTTTTCTTGGATCTGGAACCTCTTTTGTTCCAATCAAAATCTCAGTTTTAACTGTATGTGTTGATAGAAAAATAATCAAAAGAACAAAATTGTTAGTTGTGAATACATGTTACCAAAGACATGCACAAGGTTCAATGTAAGTTGTCTAAAAGACAGCGCATTTTCCCTCCTTGGCTTTGGTGCCCCCTTTATTAAAGACAAAAAACCAAAAACTGAAAGATTTGTTCCAGAAGGTCCTCAGCTACTCCAATGTCCATACCAATATATACCAATGTGTTTGAGTGTGTGTGTGTGTGTGTGTGTGTGTGTGTGTGCGTGTGTGTGCGTGCGTGTGTGTGCGTGTGTGTGTGTGTGTGTGTGTGCGTGTGCGTGTGTGTGTGTGTGCATGTGTGTGTGCATGTGTGTGTGTTGCGTGTTTGCAGTCCATTTACCCTACTGATGATCAGGCAGTTAAAGTTGCTGATCTGTGTGAAAACTCGTATAAAGATAAGTGAAAGACTAATGATTATTCTCACAACAACAAAAACATCAACAACCTCATAATAATGATAAAAATGTTGTGCCGTGTAAAACAGAGTCAATTAGCCGATCTGGCGGTAGGGGAACAAAACAAAGTGGTATGTCAGGAATTTTACATCATTTAATGGAGGTTTATTTTCACCTACTCTCAGAGTGACAGTTCTTCAAGCCACCGAGGACTCCCCATGTCCTTCCGCACATCAGAGACAGAAGGAAAACATGTCAGGGAAGATGAGTCAAGTCTGTTCTTTGTGAAACAGTTTGAAGCATGCTGTTAATATTCAATCCTACAAAGAATTGTTTAATTAAGGATGTTCTATTTCTTAAGGAGGAGATACTGTTTTTATTACAAGTGAGAGTCGAGCAAGGGGCAGTTAAATCAGGAGTGGGCATAGTCGAAAGAGGAGGAGAAAGACTTTTATCGGAAGTAAACGTGTGCTTCAGCAGAACCTAGTTCAAAAAGGATCAATGGTAAGAGTAGGAGTAAATGACAGATGCAGCTTTTTGTCATCTTTGCAGAATGTGACAGGAAGATTTCTGCTGAGGGCTTTAGAGGTCGGACACAGGGTAAGGTTTTTGCCAAGAACAGTGCATATTTAACACTTTCAAAGGTGATGACTACTCCAACCAATGAACAACCCAACCAATCAGATAAAGCCGAAGATAAAAGAAAGAAAGAACTTTTATACAGATTCCTCCACATAAGCCCTCTTGAGATTGCGCTATCAAGGTCAAGATGAATCAGAGGCTTCAAAAAAAACAAAGGGGTACTCAGGGAAATTGCTGATTCGGTTTGACCTTAAATCTGGAAGCAACAGCTCTAAAGGTGCATTCCCACCCACTTACCTATCTCAAGTTAAGATGCTTTCACCTATTGGAAATGAAGTGAAGGACAAAAAGGCTAAATAGCGCAGTGTGTACCTTGACAGAACTCCAGACTAATCTAAACAGGATCAGTCATGTGTCTCACACACGCCAAATTGATTTTGTGCTGATGAAAAACACAACTGGTGCTGGTCGTGCCATCTCCTAAAGACAAATGGAGGAATAGCAGCAACATCAAGCAAATTCTGCTGTGGGGATACTGATACTCAGGCCATTGATGCATCTGAACAGGACACATGAGGAACCAATCAGACACTTCAGGTGAAAGTTTTGTCTCAGGTTTCAGTAAACAAGCTCATCCGAAGAAGATCATTCCATCTGAATGGGCCTGCTAGTCCCTTATCTGTCATAATGCTAACAACAGCCTTTAAAAAAGTGGAGGACAATGACTTGGTGAGACAGTGTCTTTAACGGGGTGATCCCCTAAATGAATGACTTCAGGAAGAAACATATTGGATTGTTAGAATTCAATGTTTTGTTGTGTCCAGATCTTAATGAGGAAATAGATTTCAGGGCTGATTATGTAATCTGCTTTGTTTCAGTCTTTTGTGCTTCTGTTTTCACAGATATATATTTTTTTATTGTTGCCTCTCCGTTTATTGTTGATTATAATTGTTACTGTGACGTTTAACTTCTTTCCACAGCGTCCACTAGCTGCATGTTCAAAAAAGTCAATTACTGTGAATTAGCGAGTTTTCTCTGAGGCTCCAACCCTCTTCAGACCTGTCACTAACATGTGCGAGTGATCTGATCAGAAGTGCAGAGTCATTTCACGCTTAATAGAATCAAGTTGGTTAAAAAAAACTTCAGTTTTGTGAGATTTGTTTTTTTTCCCTAGCTCCTTACAGATGTTCCTTGACATCTTTCTTTGACATAGTGATCTGCAAATGAATTTTTATTATGTTTTGACCACAGCTGAGACAGTGCTGCCAGGGCAAGCAGGCAGGTAAACAAGGGGAGAACCAAACTCAAGAATACCTCAAATCAAACTGAGAGGATCTTCGCAGGAACAGTGGGTGACAACAGGGACCAGAGCTGGAGCGTGAAGCGAAACAAACAGGAGCGCGACTCGGGAGCGGGGAGGTGAACGGCATCATGGGGTTTTCAGGGAACATGAACATGAAGTTGTGACAAAGAGAACAATGGAGCGCAGAGACTGGATACACTGAGGCAGCTGGGATAATTGGATGGAGGTGAAACACGGGGCAGAGAGTCACAAACCAACAGACACTCAAGCTGAGAAATATCAAAATAAAACAGGAAATAATATTGTCCAATTAGTAATTGTCCTTGTCCAGCTGTTGTCGTGAGGAAGGCTTAATGGTGAAGGCCCAAAAGCTGGAAAATTCAAACCATAAAGTTGCAAAAGTCAGCAGCCATTGTGGCAGGCATCCTTTATTGATTAAGCAGCGGACATATTCATCCATATCTGGTGCTGAGCGAGCACTACGATGTGTTTTCCTACAGACAGACATTATCACCTCTGTGTCCATCTCTACAGCCAGCAAACGAATGTATTGATCCCAGTTTGGACCATTGTAATGAGGACTCTCCCAGGGACACTGCACCAGCAGCAGACAAATAACAATGGTTATAAATAACAATGGTTATAAATAATGATCAGTAGCATTTTATGTAAATGAATGTGCCTTCGTAGTTTTATATTACCCAGAGCTTCAAGGAGAAAAGATGAGGGGCAGGACAACATGATGGAAGAAATGTATGTCCTGAGAAGAAATATTTTTACATATAGCAAAAATTATAAATGTATGGAATTAATTATTATTCATGCATAACTGCAGGGACCCTAAAAAATAACAAACATTTAATAACTCAAAGGTTTAGGGAGTTTGAACTCAAAATATTTTCACATTATCACAACTCTATCGTTCAATCATCCAGAAGCTATGCATTTTTGAATATGTTTCATCATTCAGTACAACTACACTGGACTCCATTGCCACCTGTACTGGTCGCTGCAAAACTCCCCATCACAAGATCCTGCAAAATAATCTTGTACTTCCAGGTCTTCAAGTCAGACTCAGCTCAGAAATAAAATATCACTCTTCAGCAGAAGAATTTTATTTGTCAGTGAAGGACAAACATTAAAGTGAAGCAACAAAATCAACACACAGAATCTGAACCAGACAGGGACAAAGCTATTGTTCTGTTAGAATAAACTGTAAGAGGCGGATGTCAACATCCAGTGGCTTTAGCCCGTAGCAGATGTCTTTAGATATTCACTCTATATTTCACTCTATAAATTGATAAAAGAGGTGAGTCACACTTCTCCTCTTCATCTGTGACAAGCTGTGTTCACACTGCTTCTGTTTTATCCATCAGATAGTCTCTTCTTCACTTCCAGCACCTCCTTCGGTGTCTTATGTGTCTGTCTTTGCTCTCACTTTCCCGTTCTCCTCCTCCTACTATATGTTGATAATTACACCATAAAGACATCTGATTTATAAATGTGTTAAAATGTAGACTGCAACACAACTGGATGTCAGATATGCCCAAGAAGTACATCAATCAGCATTATTTTGTATACTAAGAAATTAATGACATTGGTGCTCTCTTGATCAATCACCCACACAATGTAGATGTGCAGAGTAGCCAGTTTAGCCTAAAAGCTACTTATTTTTTTTATCAACAATACATTTTTGTGTGTGTGTGTGTGTTTTAGGACTTTAATGTATTACCAGAAGGACAGATGAATAAATGCGGGGCTGTTTAAAAAACACTCAGGGCTGGGGCCTTGAATGCCCGGAGCTAATGACTCCTAGGAGCCATTAAAATGTATTTCTTTACCAGACTGCGTCCAGATACATTTACAAATGATACTACAATGTGTACACACTGAGATCTAATCGCCCTGGCCAGCTCACGGTTTGTTTGCACTGGTCCATGAAAACAGGAAGAAGGAAAAAGAAAAAAACACAAGATTGAAGAAAATGATGCAGTGTTGTCATGTTTACCTGCCTTTTGATTGATCTGGTCTTTTCTCCATTCACAGATAAATAACACCCAGAGTTGTAAGATGAGGTGATTACTGCTTTTTGTGTCCAGGGGCTAATGACCGGTTTGGCACAGTCGCATCTGATTATTATTCCTGCTCATGTGGCTGTTGACAACACAGCTGCATTTACAACTGCATTCACTGTCATCACAGAGCACATTGCCCCTGAGCGTGCACAGAGGATGGATTCATTCAGATTGCTGGAAATGTTTTTTAATTACAATTAAATTGTATTTTTATTTAACTTTTTTTTATTAATCAATTAAATTAAAAAACAAAATGCATGACCACGTAATAACAGCTGCTTTTACATTAGGCGATGTATCCATGCACAGCAATTAAGGCTCAGTCCATAGAGGATTACAAACTGAATGTAATCTAAAGGGAAACAGAAACATATTTAACTCCCAGTTCTCATTAGCATCAAAGAAGCGACTTGTAGCAGAGACCTTGCTGCTGCTTCTGCAGGGATGAGGAGTGCAGCGTAAGTCAGGATCCAAACAAGACGCCATCCAACGTTATGCTGTGTGTGCAGCAGATAAAGATTCTGGGGCTTCTGGGGTGCTGATGCTCAGACATAAAGCTTTCCGCCTCCCACCACTTCTCCCTCATGCAATAAAGAGATAAATTAGGGGTTTAGAAGGAGCCTGATTGGAAACTCTTGAGATAGCTGTCAGCATTCTGCGGCTAATCCCCCTCTAAAACCAGCTCCTCTGAAACCAGCCAGCAGACGGAAAGCGAAATGCCAGCTAATCAATAGCGATCTGTGTTTTGTGTTTTGTGTTGTGTGGTGTCGATGACTGTATATCGGAAGCAGCCCAGCATAGCCACTGACAGCATTAGAGCAGCTTCAGCCCATGTGTTCCATCGTCATTACGGCAGCTCTCATTCACCTGTTCAGTCACGTATACTGATCTGTCGCTCCATTCACGGCATCATTTCAGCATTTTACAATTATGCAAAGCGGTGGGGCGTAGTTCAATCAGTTCAATTACATATTAAACGTGGAGGTGCCCCTCTACACGTCTAACGAATGGACTTTCATGTTCTATGATACAGTGACAATGTGACAATGTGACAATTTTTTAGGCATTTTGCCTTTTTTGTTTTGTTTTTAACAAAGGACAGTATATGAGGTGAGACAGTAGGGGGCAGGTCCAGCTACCTTGGGATTGACTCAGGGACCGGCAGGCCAACGTGTATGTTCCCATGTGGTATGCACCCTGATGATTCGTTAATTAGGTCACACCATAGCGGCAACATTGCAGTCAACTTTAATTGTGTAAGACATAAATTAACCCTTGATTTATTATTATCAATGGTCAAACGCTTAGCATTACCAGTACCCGACAACATGAAGACATCTGTTCCTGAGATCGCTGAACAGAAGGAGTGTGTGGTTGCGTCTTCAGGGTTCACCACCAGAGATCTGCTCCGACAAAAACGACACTTGGTAAAGTTTAACCAGTTCCTTTGAGAATCCCATGCTCTTTGGAAATGCATTCGTTCTGATACTTGATGAGGTTAAGTGGTGTTCACCCGCGAACTCAGTTAAAGGAGCCGGTTTAATCTGTTTTTGAGCCGTAATTGCCCCGTTCACTTGCCACCTTGATGGCTGATCGCCACTCTTTTTGTTTTGCAGCCTTTCTAAAGGGACCGCACAGTCTCTGCCGCCTGCTCCAATATGTCCTCATTAATCTTCCTTATAGCCTTCATTAAAGCTGCCACCGCTGCACTCCATCCCTCGCTCCAATCCCCTACAATATTTTCACTTAACACATTATCATACTGGCCCACTGTACCACACACATTCTCTCTTTGCCTACATATATAAAATTGTGATTTTTTTTGTGCAGCTTATAGGTATATTCTAGATTTCTATAAATATTAATGATTCATCCCTTAAAGTTTGAGTTAAAGTTGGCTCCTCATCCTCCTAACATTTTATCCCATCCCGACTATAAAGGACATTTCCTCTGCTTACACCAGTAGGGACGACTTGATAAGATAAAAGTCAAATTACCATGAAATTTTGGCTGATTCCTCTCTTTTGTGTCGGTGAGACCCTCGTGTCAGCGTGATTAGTCCACACTGGTGTCCAAGCTCCATGAAAGTGTATTCACCTACCGGTACCTGTAATAAGGGCACTAGTCAGATTATTGTAGTAATTATTCATTCTTTAGGGGCATCAATTCTCAAAGGATTAATAATGGCAACATTCTGAATTTCCCTGTTGTCGACAAATCTTTTGTGCAAAGCCCAACAAAATTTGAACAACTGTGTGTGCATCCAAAAGCCTGGTGTCATATTGATCTCTGTCACAGGGCTCATTCCACAAACTATTAAAAGCGCATAATCACTGGGTGATGTGTTACTTCATTAGCATGCACACACAGTGTGTAATGTAATTCTACTCATTCTCACGTACACCAGCAAAAATAACTAGAGCGCCCAGTGTGCTACTGGAAATAAACCCAAACAAATACATTAGTATCTCCAGTGTGTTTAACCTAACATTAGGTAAAACTACAGTGGTTGGCCAGCAATATACAGGACATGGGAGCTGTCATGTTGCACTACTGATGTTATCTGGAGCCAGTACTGATCATGGGGTGGTGCCAGTGCTTTTGTGGTAAATCCAATACACCCACTCAACCAACTGAGCATCAGTAAGTCTGCATAGGGGATATGTGGACAGAAAAGAATAACTATCCTTTAATCACAGTCCATCAGACTGGAGGTGAGGAGTTGGTGGTAGACAGTATTGATCTTCTCTGGTGAGGCTGTGTTTGGTGTATGGTGTTGCTCTGAAAAATGACTCGCGGCTGGTCTGCGTTTGTTTTTCCATGACGTCCCAGATGAGCCACTTGCCTTCAGTCAGTCAGTCACAGATGTGCGATGGAGTAGGACTCTGACCTCTGCACTCTGCCTCAGACTCCTCACGTGACCCCATACACAGGCCTGTAAACTTGTTCCGTCTCAGAATTTGAGTTCTGTTTCAGACCTGGCAGAGGTGTATGTAATATGGTCTGGAGGATTATATTTTGACACGCTGCAGTGTTCAGGGGCTGGTTGGTGTGTAGACTAGTCAACACAAGCTTTTTATGCCCTGAAGTGGATGCATTCACCTCAGTTAACGTTAGGCTTAGGTGAGTCAGGGTAAGGGTTTGGGTTAGGTTACTGGAGTAGTCTCTTTTTTAAATTCAAAGATATTATGTTAAAGATTGTTACTTTTATTCTGAATTGTTTATCATACGACCCTCTATGTATTTTTCAATTTAGCTAATTTTGTTCCTTACACATTATTTACTTTTTAATTAACATTTATTTTTGCAATTTTCTTCATTATTTACACTTTCTGTATGAATTATTTAGAATCAGGATTATCTGACCTGTGTTCCTTTAAGTTGGCAATTCATGTTTTGGTCAAGGATGCCAGGGGCTCTATAATGTACTACTGATGTACATCAAACTTCAAACTGTGTTTTTCTGTCTTTGGGGGAAACAATAATGTCTGAGCTAAAATCACTTAATCAAAAAAAATGCAGGATAACTTGGGGAGAGAATGGGAGAAATCGTCTCCTACCTCAGGTGTAGATTATCATTAGTTGGTGTTGAGGTCTTGGGGTCTTGGGGAATACAACAAATGGGTGTTTGTGCATAGGAGAAACTCCTGCTGGCAGACAGGTAGACAGATACAAACCAAACTCCGATTGCAGTGATGAAACAGAGGGAACACGAGCACAAGCAAACTCCAGGGAACAGAGAAGCAGCATTAGGTAACAGTGGGGAGCTGAAGAGACAAACTGACAGAGACGACTGGGGGCACAGAGACTAAACGCACAGGGGAAGCACAAGTGAAACACAACAGGGCGAGGTAGGCAATCATAAAAGGACTTAAAAACAGCCAATGGGCGATATCAAAATAAAACAGGAAATAATAAATGTTGTGGCATTAATTATTCATCAGTGCTGCTCTTAAATAGCTGCCGGGCAAAATCCGAACCCTGCGTCTGTAGCATAAACAGTGTTGACTCATATCAACAAAACAATGCATACTCATATCAGCGTGGTGTGGTGTGTGAGTGGCTGAGCAGGTTAAACATGGCTTGGCCCTGTGAGTGGTGGTCCAGCCGGGGCCCTGAGTGACAGGATGGGTGAATACATTGGTTTCCCGGAGTGACATCGATTAGACACGGTTGTCGCTTCAGCTGTAACACTGCAGCTCCCTCACAGCCGGCCCACCTTCAGACCTCAGCACCTGCTGCCCTTCATTTTCCTCCATTCAAGCACAAGCCCATAATGCCTGAGTAATTGAACTTTAATGTTACATTATAATGGCGCCTAGCAGTGCAGTGGTAACCGGCGGCTTTTCATCTCCCTGCTATTATAGCCGTAGCCTGTGTGGTGCTGGCGTAACCTAGTCAGGGCTTGGCACTGGTAATAATATTAAGAATGAATAATGAAAATGCATTTGTGACTCAAAGGGCTTAATTCCATATTACGTACTTATTAAAACACAAACAAAAAATAATGAGAAATAAAGGTTCAGTGTGGAATACGGGCCTGTTTTCAGTCGAGGCTTGTTTGTTTCGGATTTCTGGCTTTCAAAGTGATTTTAATGAGATTGAGAATAAACATTTAGATGTAATGTCCACAGTTAATCACTGTCTTGTGTGAGGCTTTGAAATGAAGAAACTGAGCCAACCATCAGCCTACTGCTGGGGATTGAGATCTAACATCGAGATCTCCAGTCTGCTGGCAGTTCAACCATCCCGTGTGGAATATATATGTTAATGAATTGTATACATTTTTCAGGTTACTATACTACTGTATAAAGCATTGGATAATCAATTAGTATGTCAATATATATGTAGGCAGTACTGTTGTATGAGCTATTTCTTGTTCTGGTATGGCAGCATCTCATGCGCATGATAATAATGTGTTTGCTTAACAGACGGCAGTTCCTTCATCAGCAGAGCGTGCTCACTGTGCCGAGTGGCAGCAAAGCACCAGACCTCGGTAGGTGATGATGATACACGGTGGATGAGAGTCTGCTTCGCATCACCTCAGGAGCTCGCAGCAATGCATCACAGAGGAAGGTCTCCATCTGCTCTTATTACTCACCGTCTGGCTTTTTTTTTTTAAAGGATTGTTTGAGAAGGAATCATTTATTCCCCCCACACACAAAAAAAATCCATAGCTTTATCATTTGTGCAGACGCCAAGCACTCTAAGACAAATTTAATATTCTAGTAACAGTTCATATTTGTATTTTATTATAGTCTAAGATCACTTCCTCCTTTGCCGTCCAATAGACTTTTAAAACCCCACAGAGTGTGCTGATGTACCAAGGAGCTTAACATATTATAAAATAACCCAGTACAAAGTCAATTTAGACACAAATGATGTTCCTTAGATGGCAACATTATTATGGGGACAAATGCCTTTGTCCCTCCATCATCCTGTTATGTACTGTTTTGTTTTTTTTTTTTGTTTTTTTGAAGAAGGAGAAATATCAAGGTGCCCGTCCAGAATACTGCAAGTACGTACAACCCTGAGCGCACAATGTCACAGACAGTTATTCACATGGTCACACTAGTCAGATAAATCTTATCTTACGTGACTATTGGGAGTTGCTGCTTTTAAGATGAGTAGTAGGTGGTGCTAACTATTCAATCAGACGCCATTACACCGGTGCAGAAGAAGAGATGATGGAATTAAAAGAGCACTAGAGCTCAAGTGGAGTGAATCTATGGATCATCCACGGATCTTCTCATTGGTCCTCACAGCCTGATGTTTTCAACTGCGGCCATTTGTCCTCTCCACTGGGGCAAATGATAGACTGACATTTGAGTCACATGTTTGTTTGTTTTTAAACTTAACAGCTGTATGGGAACTTGCTGATACAAAATACTTTTCCATTTTTTTTAATTGAGAATTGCTTTTTTTTTTTAATATGAATCCATTGTGGTAGAGACTGAAAACATCCCCTTTGCGAAGCCCACTGATGTCTGTATGACTCTTTACTAGTTGTTTATCTCAAAGTTGTTTTCATTCAGGCCAGTTTGTTATATGGTTGCCTGAAGCTTCCACTGAGCGTCTTGTTAATATCTCCAGATGGTCTCTCCTCTCCACATTCAACTGCTGTGTACATTTCAGCATTGGTTTCTGCATAGACATGCAAGTTACCCACGCAATGGGCACTAACACACCCCCATACCATCATAAATGCATTTGAATATTGCCCTGGTAACAATCTGCATAGTCATTTTCCTTGTGTCAGAGGACTCAGGGAATTCAGTATTTCTGAAAACTATGAAATATAGAAAGTGAACAACAGCAGACTTTTTCACTCTGAGTCAGTCCATCTCAGACGAGCACAGGTTTGTTTATTTTTTTCAGTGATTGGTAATTGTGACACAGTTAGTTAGTTAGTCATACATTTATTCTCTGTTTGATTTGCTGTGATTCCATCTGTTACAGTCACATACTAACCCAATAACTTGCTTCCAAGCATAACAATATACATATACATAACTCATTTTGTTATCTGACAATATTTCGTTGTTTTTGTCCTGCCCACAGACACATACTCTTCACCCTTTTAATGAACGATCAATTGTTTGTGTTTGTTTTGTCCAGACCATGTACGAGTATATACGTTTGAGTACTCGCGAGTGCAAAGTAATGTTTGTGGGTTTTCCGTTGCTGTTTTGTCTTGTTGCCATAAAGTAGGTTGTGTTGTGCTGCTACTAGCAGCAGCAAACTCCTTGAACTCTGCTTTGTATTTGGTCTTGTGCAGCGCTTGTACTAACCTAGCAGTGAAGTGGTATTGTGTGCAAAATATCTGAGTATTTTTTGTGAGTACAAGTACTTGAGATTAGTATCAGGCCTGATAGTAATACTGCACGCCCAGTCTTTGACAGACTTTTATCTGGTTACAGATTGAGGATTCACAGCAAATACATGGTTTACTGTTCCAACAAAGGTTTTCAGTCTTTCCTTTTCAGAAGTTAATAAACTAAACAAACTGAAACTACAAGTGTCACTGTAGTAAAAGTGAAAAACAGACAGGGTCAGACAAGAGACAGACTCCAGCTGAGTGTGGCGGCTGCAGAGGCGGGCCGGAGGTGTGCCACCTCTCACTGAGGGGGTCATAACGCTTCACTGAGATGTGCACCACTGCACGCAGCTGTGGAGGCAACTCCTAATGAGGCAGCCTTTTCTCTCAGGCACATTAGACAGCTTAAGTAGGGTCCAGATTACAGAAAGATGAGAGAGAATTAGACACTGAGAGAATATATGGACACAATTAAGCGCGGCTGAGGTTTTTGTTTGACCCTAGCAACCACTGACAGTCTGTCTTCTAATGATGATGGCAATAATGAAGCTACAGTCTAGTTTCAAGTTTATGGCGCATATCTGTCTCACTCTGAAAAGAGCAGGCCTGCTGTTACAGTTACTGTGCCACTGTGGTTGTGCACATACACCTTGCTCTCCATTGTTCAGCTCTTACAGGGGGATCCCAAAGTGTTTCAAATACTTATGGGATATGATGTTCCCTCTGTGCATAGTGTAAACATTGCTGTTTTCTGAATTCAATCAATTAGCATTAACGTAAGTGACACCCTTCTTCTACGTTTTGAAAAAACAAAATCAGTATGTGCCACCACAGCCATACATGCATGGACAGTATCGCCACAAAGGAACTTCTGTATTACCTGGTATCATGTACCGGTCCGTCGCCTGATGCCTACGACAGGGGAGTCAGGGAATACAAGTCAGCTGTCTGCAGACACACTGTGTCAGTGATGAAAAATGGCTTGCATTCGCCAACTTACATCTGCTACAGGAAAAAAATGCACTGGCTTGTGAACAAATCATTTAGGGTGGGATAAAACCCAGGATGTAGCAACAAAGTCTTGGCGCTCACTGTCCTTTAAAAAATTAATATCCCACAAAGAAAACTGTTAAAGATGCATGATGCAAATCATCGAACACCATTTTCCAGCCAAATGCTTAGGTGCATGCCATATAGGTCCAAATGTTTAATACAATCAGACCACCCATATCCTGTACTATCAATCTATACTTACATACAATACTATACATACAATCTTACTGTGTTATATTCTTATGTGGCATATGTATTGTATTTTTTTCACAATTTGTATAGATTTGAGAATATCAATCATCAATAATTATTTAATGAGCAATGGAATAGATGTAGTGTTGCAGTTTTGACTGACAGTTCTATTGATCATATTATTGACTTAGCATTAAGTTGTTTCAATGTATAAAGCAACCTATTAACCTAGACATTATGTCATTGGAGTGTGAGAGAAAAACACAGGGAGAACGCCGATCTCCACACAGACTCACTGTGGTCAGCAGGATTGAACATATAGCCTTTTTACAGTGAGTCAATAATGCCAAATACTGCACCACCGTGCCACAGCTAAGTCAACTGGTGATGATAAATCGAGCATAGATATACAAATAAGCATAAATTATGTGTTATATGTGTGTGTAGGGTGTAGCCTGTTTCTCACTCAGTGTCAGCTGGGACTGGCTCCAACTGACCCTTGAAGGGTAAGCAATGTACAGCGAACAAAAATGAATCAGTGTAACTGTCAGCTTGGCTCACTGCACCAAGTAGTTTGCCCAGCGCTGTCCACACTAGCCTAGTCCAGAGGGGTGTCCAGCCAGGTGTGTCCCGATACCGATCCTAGTACCTGATACCACTCTCAAGTACTTGTGCACATACTCACATACAAAAATA
Source organism: Trinectes maculatus (assembly GCA_016785345.1). Classification (NCBI taxonomy): domain Eukaryota; kingdom Metazoa; phylum Chordata; class Actinopteri; order Pleuronectiformes; family Achiridae; genus Trinectes; species Trinectes maculatus. The sequence continues at coordinate 16,858 of JAFBJQ010003215.1, forward strand.
CTCTGCACCCCATACCATTTTACTGCTAGGTGACATCATTACGTCTCCCCAGCTGTGCAAGACCAAACACAAGGCAGAGTTCAAGGAGTTTTCTGCTGCTAGAAGCAGCGTGATACAACAAACTTTGCAAAGATTGGAGAAGCAAGACAAAAGGCACCCACAAACTGTAAAAATAAGCAAAGCCTTTACCCAGCACATTGCCCTTGATACTCTTTGTATCAGTACTCAGTATTGCAGAGTACCCAAACTTCAGTACTCGTACCTGGTCTGGAAGAAAAAGTATCGGGACACCACCAATTCTAGCCAAATGTTTGCAGCTCCAAACCTGAACAAACCTTGTCTAAATGTTTTATGTCTCCAGAATCCCACATTCAAGAGCTTTTTATTCTTCAATAAATATAAATTTGGGGTCATTTATTATTGATGTGACACTGCTAAACACATTAGTCCTTTTAACCACACCTCAAATATAGTAGGCAATATATTAAATATGATCCCAAGAGTCTTTAGATACTGATGAGTGTAGAAATCAAAACCAAGGCACAAACCTTCTTCAGGTGATATTATGATTTGTTCATATTCATTTATAATAAAGATAAACAATAATCGACTCAAGGTTCATCCAGTACTGAGATGTTCTTGTTAAGACTGGGTTTGTGTCTTTGTCACTTTTTATTGCTTCAGTCTAGAGAGCAGATTCTCTCTAGTTCTTACACCTTCACCTCACTTTGCCTTCTTTCTTGCTCACAGTCCTTTATTGATGTATTTCTGCCGCACACTTTTCTTTGTCTTCCTTACGTCTCATGTCTTTCTCAAGTCAATTCATTAATTTCCTCCCTCCACCCGTCCCTCATCAGCGATTCCATCCACACTGCTTGCTTTGCAACTCTGGCCCTCAGGCGTCGCTTCTCCTACATGATTTATTGTTGTCCGTTGCTGTTCTCAACACTCTGGTCTTCGTTCTTTCACTCCCTTCCCAGCTCGTCCAACAAGAGGAATGAGTAAATTTCCACTGCTGGGACATCATTGTACCGTCTGAAGAGACGTTAGAGCCGCCTGCTGTTTATTCCACTGAAATGAGGGGTGCAAATGGGGGAGTGGTAGTGAAGAGGATACAGAAGTGAGCTTGGGACCAAGAGGTCAAACCACAGATTGGCCAAGAATTTGGAGAAGCGCCACCATCTGTTCGCTACCGTGCACAACTTTTGGGCCCTTGAGCGAAGGCCCTTAAAATGCCCCCACATTTGCTCCCAGGGTGCCTTGAATGGCTGCCCACTGCTCCACATTTGAGTGTTCTGTACTAACATGTATATGTACTCAAATGTGGAAATGGATTAAAAGCAGAAACCTAATATCCCCTTCTTCGTATTATTATTGTGACTTAGCATAGTACGTTCATAAGTTTGGTTCATAATTAACATGTCATTTCAACCCAACTTCAAGTTTTGTTTGCCCTCCCCAAAAGTAGACCTTACCACTGGGAAACACTGACAGCGATGAGAACTGTATATTCCCCTTAGATTTTGGAGGGAAATTTTGAGGCTACTCTGCATAAGAGGAAGAGAAAATCGTATGATATGCCTAGGGAGGGAAGACAAATTAATTAGAAGAGCACCAACCTATTCTAATGCTTGGCTTGCCAACATGCTTTAATCATTAACAGTATAATTAGGAAGGGGCACAGAGAGGCATGCGAGGTTTCCCCAGTAATAAGGGATAAGAGCAACTCCAAATTCCAATTACAGAAAACACTCTGAAGATACAGCCTTGGATAAGGTCTTTAATGTTATATGGCTGCGCACACAGTGCCTGATGAATAGCTTACCCTTTTATTATATCTTAATTTCCAGATGAAGGATCAGTCATGGCCAGGTTTGGTAGTTTCAGTGTCTGACTGCTTGCAGCCAGTGGATTATATCAGCAGGATTATATCAGCAGTACCCAGATAATTTCCTAAACTATATGTAGAGAGTTTAAATTTGCCCATATTTAGTTTAGAACAACTTGGGTCTAATTTTCATAGTTTTTCATTACATACATTTGCATTTATTCATTTGTAATATGCTTTAATGCAAAGTAATGTACACATATAACTGTTGGACAACACTGAAGCATTAGGAGACAAAGTGTATCATGCACAGAAATTGCTAATTAGACCATTGAAAATGAATGGGCTTCTCATTATATTTTATTTAGTGTCAGCTGACAAAGTATTAAGTGCATTACTGCCATGTTCATGTGCACACACTGCATTACAGCGCATCCCATTACATCATACAGGTGCATCTCAATAAATTAAAATAACTTGGTAAAGTTAATTTATTTCAGTAATTAAAATCAAAAACTGAAACTCTCATATATCGTAGATTTATTAGACACAATGTGAAATATTTCAAGCCTTTATCTGTTATAATTTTGACAATGAGGGCTTACAAGTCATGAAAACCCCAAATTCTGTATCTAGATAAAGTTCAATATTGTAGACTCACAGTGCTAGACTCTAATCAGGCTTGAAGTACAGTATTTCAATATGTGTATAATGAATCTTTGATATATGAGAGGTTCACATTTTAGATTGAATTACTGAAATAAGATGCACCTGTATTACATTGGATTTGCACATATCACAATATCAAATTAAATCACAATCACACGATGAGAAGTAACTTTAGCTCAAAGTTCTAAATGCCGCTTGCTGGGACCAAACTGATGGATGGACACGCCTGATGGTTCTGCTGACCAACGTCACTAACCTGTTTAGACCTGTAACCTGTTTAGAACACCCACTAACCCAATGGTGACTCAGGTGTCTCGATGCCTTTAAATGCTTCAGCAAAGGTCCTGAGAAAGAACATGGAGCTAAAGAGAAGTGTTTACACAGCAGAGTAGCTGCAGAGCACAGCAAACCTAACCAGAGATATATGGCTGGAGTTGTCTCCTTTTGGCATTGCACTGCATTCAACAAAGCAGTCTGGCAGAATTCTGGATTAATAACAAACCGGGGAAGTGGGTGGTGGGTCACAAAGGAATTCAGTGCTCAGCACTTACTATAAATGTTCTCCTTTTGTCTTTGCAGAGCTAATCTCTTCATGGCACCATTTGTTCTTTCTGTTGCCAGGATTCAGCTTAGTCACACTGATAACAGTACCGAGCTTCAGACGCAGGCTTGAACCAACATGCTCAGCTCACTGGCACAAGCCATTCAAATGTCCACATTCATGTAAAGCGCATATAAATGTGTGAAGGTGTATGAAATGTGAAATAAATCAGACAAGGGGTCGCCTTATTCATCAGCGTTCCCCCTCCTCCTCTGTATACTTCAGCAGAAAAGCATTTCTAATGATGGGTTCAGGGGAGAGGGCCATTAAATGGATCATCTTATTTATTTTTAATTATACATTTGTACCTCACAGCAGGGCATTTTCACAGTGCATGAATTATTTATTTATTTTCCCGGGAAACAATGTGCTCTAAATTAAATGATTCTGTGGAGGTAAATAGAAATGTGCTGTTGCGCAGCTACATTTATACATATATATTTATATGGGAGATGCATAATAATTGTTTTGGAACATAACTGAGACCGCACAGGAGCAGGAGTGTAATTTTTGTTGATTATGTCATAAATCTTGTACTGAAGTAGACGTTTTCTGCAGAGGCTGTTGAAAGGCCTGAGATTTCTGAGGAAAAAAAAAAGTAACTCGCCTCACATAATCAAATGCTTTCTTTACCCATAGTTTCCGAATCTGATTGGTCATTGAGATGTGGTGCAGTTAAGTAAATAACACTTGCTTTACACTCAACCTCAGTGTGAGCCCAGAGGCAGTATGTGACAAATGAGGATTCCTACAAGACGCAAACCGTTATGATCGTATAAGTCCTTTGTCATCATTTGGCCCGGTTTGATTAATGTGGCTATTGTGTCATAGCTCCAATGACATATAGGGACTTATATATTTTGAACAATTGCAGCTGGTGTTTAGTGGTCAGTTTCTCGTCTCCATTGCTGCCAGTGGCCTATGCTTGTCAGGTTTCTCCGCCGAGTCTCGCATAAGTTGGAGCCAATTAGCATCAAAGTTTCCCGTATGTATTGTCAGCTACTCGCTCATCACTTTTTAATTAGCTTGACTGCGAGTACAAATATAGGCAGAATCAAAGAGAGGTTAACGGAATAAGTAATATGTAAATATGTACAGAACTAGAACTCCTCTTAGGCACATTACACAGTCTGACAGATGTCTGCAGCCATCCATGGAATTAAATCTCTACAAACATTGGTTTGGTCAAGTGTCTCTCGTGCTACTTCTCTAACACACACATATGCATAATACGTAACGTACATTATTAGCATACAAAGCACTATCACATATACTTAATTCACAGAATCCAATATCTGTCACATACCTGGAAAGATATGCATCATTTTTGCATCTCCAGTAATGTTTTTCGAGTAACCTGAAACCAAATCTGCTCTTGTGTTCATGTCCCTCTTTATTCACCATGGTGCCACACAGAGCCATCAGTATGTGCCCAACTGAGTATGTGCCCTGTTGTTGCTGTCGCAAAAACCTGCTAGCATGCAGCAGTGCCTGTATGTCCTTGTGTCTCCCACTGATGCTGCTGACACAGGTTGGAAAGTTTTATCATTTCCAAAACTCTGCAGTGATAGCATCCCGTTGGATGACTGATGGGCAAGGTGCCATAAAGCTGTATAGACCTGTGTACTAGAGGACAGTGTATTTAAAGGCTGTCTGTAGCTGGCGGTCGTGGTCTGTTGGCTTTATCCTGAAGCTTAAAATAACAAATTGTGACGTCCAGGCTCTCTATAATGCGTACATGCATATTGTGCCTATGTTTGTGTTAGATGAATTTATCCTAACCCTAACTCTATCCTATCCCTAACCCTACCCTAACGCAAACACATACCCTTAATGCATGTGTGTGTGTCGGTGTGTAGGTACATATATACCGTATGTATTTGTAAGTGTATATATACAAATGTAATTTTTTCCCACACTGGAACCCACTTCGGGCCAAGCAGCCCCCACCTCCCTACCTTAGGACAAGCTTACTCTATTCCGCAGTCAATACCATATGCTGGCATATATATGTGTTTACCATTTATTTACACTTCTTTTATATTACACTTATTTTCATAAATAGCACTTACACCATTCACAGGTGACATCTGCAACATGTACAAAACTACACAACCATCCTGGGTGGATAGTCCTACCACAGCACAATATGCATGGTCCAGCTGTCTTTTCTGTCATATCACTCCGTGTAATCATGTCAGTAGGCCAGTGCACGTAATCGGGTACAGAACCCACCCTAACCCCAACTGTTACCCTAGCCATTGCAGATCACAAATCACACTGCTTTATTTTTCTGTCACAATATGAACATGTTTAAAATGCATTTCCTGCTTCATGTAGGACCCCTTGACTATATAATACAGATTAAAAAGACTAGTGTTTCAGTTACTTCATACGCACCATAGGTATCAGGCCAAATGCAGTCAACGTGGATTGAAATCATCTTAAATTGCATTGGGAGGCACAGGACAGTTGTGTTATTGTTGTATTTCAGCACTTGAATTTCAGCCATTGTCAAAATGACAATAATTATAGGAATACCCATGTGTGTATCGACAGCAGCATCATCATTTCGCTGAACTGATAATGCTTAAATCAGCAACATATCATTCAGAATGAAACGCCTTCCGTGCATATTATATCAACTCCCATCACATCGCTTATGGGCCAGTGACAATCAGACATGGAGGTGTAGCTGTCAGCTGTCTCACAATGAGGGAGAGGAGACATCTCTCTTGCTGACTGGTAGAGCTATTGAGGAGACTGCAGTCTGAAAGATAAATGAATGCAGTCGCCCCAACACTCTGCGCTTTGATATGTCATTGTACGGGATATGTTCCTCCATGAATATGTTGTTCACAGATGTTTTATTCCTGGCGTATGTCAAAGCAGAAAGTCAATAATAAGCCCAAAGACATGTTTATTAGTTGGTTGTACCACTGAAAAAGATTCTTCTGGCACATCCCAATTAGCAGCACATATGCACGCTCCCTTTGAACAACAGGAAAACAGGGATATTACATTTGCAGCAGATATGTCGTCTCCACATCAATGAAGAGCTATATTTGATTTACAGTGATAATGGTGGGATTGTGCAGGCATGCAGTTGAAAACAAATGCAATATGCCTACAAGGGGAGGCCTGAACAAAACGAAACATACCCCGAAGAACAATGTGCATATGTTTAAGTGGCTGTGGAGCCATATAATCAGCAGTATGATAACTCACCTGAATAAAAACATGTTAAAATGAAGCATATAAATGAGAAATCAGCCACTTCTGCATACCCTGTGGCACTCAAACTACCTTCCACTGTCTCCACAACGCAGTATTTGCATGTGATGCAATGTTTGGCATAATGAGATGAGCTGCTAAGAGGAAAAAAAACCAAAAGGTGCCTTTGGGTCATAATGGTTATTGAAAGAGTAAATAAAAACACTCAAACAAGCAAAGTCTCAGGCCCTGAATGTTGATTAAATTCCACAAGCTCTAAGTTTTATCTTAGCTGACACTTCAAGATTAATTTAACACTTTTAAAACTAATTGTTCAACAAATGTGCAGCATTTAAAAGGTTTATTCTCTTCGAAGGAGGAAACCTGTTTTGAAAATGTTCGTGCGCAAATAAAAAAAAAACATGACATGACATGACAAAATAACATAACCCATCATAGTATAGGTTGAGGGTGTTTTGCATTGATTGGCTTTTTTCAGTTGTTTTCTTGTGTTTTGTGTGCTACTTATGGGTCCTGTGCAACTCAGGTCTCTAAACACATTCATTTTAAGCTTGAGTCAGATTTGAAAAACACCCATTGTCCAATCGATGCTTGAGGAAAAACAATCACGCTGAAGAAATTAGTTGTGGCTCTTGGGCGGTGGATCCCTGGAGCCAAGAGACCATAATCTGAAGAGTCAAGAGCAGACCTGGAGGTAAATTATTGTCACAGCTGAGATCATACAGGTCATGGTTACGGTAAAGATTGACACATTGTCCCCCACTCATTCAACCATCATTCTGAAATTGCAAAAATACTTTGTGCCTGTTTGGGGGTTGTGACAGGGTCAAATGCAATCTGATTCTCCTTGAGTGAAAACTGTAATCAGAAGGTCGGAGGAGGTCCACTTTGCACAAGGATGGCATATGAACTTCAGACAGCAGTAGGTATCTGCAGCAGCAGTGATCACGAGGTGTTGAATGGGTTGTGGTGAGTACATCGAGCAGGGCGTATTTTCGGTGAAGGGGACATCAGATGAAGCGAGTACAGAGACGGTACAAAGAGCGTTTGATGAAAACTCCATGTCAACCTCTGACGGACACTTCAAACTGAGGAGGCACCAAAAGACACATCGTGTAAACAAAAGCCTGGATCAAACATGGGCTGTCTGTGAACAGCACAACTAGAGACCCTCAGTGGCAAGTGTCATCATTCTGGGGTCACAGGGTCAGATCTGATACCAGAACCCAATATCTATGGTTCGGTGATCAATGGATCCAACCTCATGGCAATGAAGCAAACTGTATCTGCTCACCAAGTTTTGCAGTAGTCATTGTTGCACCATTTTTTAAAAGGCTGAAAATGAACGGGGTTCTGGGTCTTTTCCATGATTCTGTCTCTCTGATGTGAGTCATATTATTATATATGATGATGTCATTTAGAGTTTGTAAAACTATGTTTACTCTTGTGTGGTTTGTTTTAATGGCCGTGTCCACACAGCAAAAGTGAGTCGGTGAAAGTAGAATTTTTCTTTGGGAAGAAACTGCAAACTCACTTTGATGTTCCCTCATTGACTTGCACTGCATGAGCGCTATCCAGCTCAAATGAGAAGAGTGGATATTATTCCTAAAGTGCGTGGCAAGACATCAAAAGCCTCATTTCAACCATATTGAAGAATATTTCTCCAGGTGAACCCAGTGTTAGTTTACACTGAAATGTGTGTGTGTGTGTGTGTGTGTGTGTGTGTGTGTGTGTGTGTGTGTGAGTGAGTGTGTGTGTTGCACTGCATGAGCGCTATCCAGCTCAAATGAGAAGAGTGGATATTATTCCTAAAGTGCGTGGCAAGACATCAAAAGCCTCATTTCAACCATATTGAAGAATATTTCTCCAGGTGAACCCAGTGTTAGTTTACACTGATATGTGTGTGTGTGTGTGTGTGTGTGTGTGTGTGTGTGTGTGTGTGTGTGTGTGTGTGTGTGTGTGTGTGTGTGTGTGTGTGTGTGTGTGTGTGTGAGACGGCAATGGAAGGAGAAATAATAAACCTTACCAATTTCCTAACCTTTACACCCGCTAATCCCTCTACCCCTAACCCCCGCTAACTTCCTAACGCTTACATACCCTAATCCCTCTACCCTTAAACCTTAACCTCCATCCCTTTTTCCTTCCAAGGCCATGGTTTAAAAACCTAAGACCACACCCACCCTTCTCAGCCAGACTAAATCCCTGCCTGGACCCTTTCTCAACAACCTCTGAGTAGGGTCTGGACCCTTTCTTTTTAACAGGGACCCAAGGCAAGGCTCCCTGTTAAAAAGTGTAGAGGTAGGCGGGGTTTTTGTGCTGATATTTAATTGGTCAGATTTTAATTGCAATGCATTACTGGGAGGAGATTTTGTTCAAACCATGACTGAGTAGGGTCTGTATTGAATTGACATTACTAAGTTGACAGTTGGGATGGATTTGAAAAATGCTTTCATAGTTATTGGTAGGTTTAATTTTTAACCAACAATGCAGTGGTAATGATAGATTATAATAATAATTTATGGCAAAAAAAATAAAGAGTGCTTGACTAAGTGTAGTTATTAGTAATGTTTATTGTTAAATTATATTGTCATGTGAGTTTAATTTTATTCCACCTCATAATGACTGTTACAATATTAATGATTGTTAAAGTTATGATAATAATTGCAGGAATCATTGTAATACCTTATGATCAAATTCTTAAATACAGCTGAATAGTTCATAATTAATATCTAAATTGATTGGTATTGAAGTAATCCACAAGTAATGAAAAGTAATTAATTTTTTTGTTATTGGGGTTGGGATTGTTATTTAGATCACAGTAGTTTCCTTGCTAATGGTATATGTTTTGCAACATCTGGAAAAAAAAACATTGGGAGGTTGCTCAGAGAGACAAAGGAAAAGGACAGTTACTGTGAACTTTTTAATAAAGCTCGATCATATCTCACTGTGTTCGTGATCTTATCGACAGTAAATGTAGGGAGACAGCAGGACTGATTTTATAGGATATTACCAATCTCCAGATTTTTGCAGTGTTTGATTCACCGCAAGAGACCATGATGAGGAAATATTCATATTCCACTTTCCTCACAAAGGATGTACATTTATTTCTAATTTTGTGAAATTAGGCCCAGTGGGATTCCTCTGTATTGCATCCTGCAAGGGTCTAATCTTGCCAGATGCAAGATTATGCCCTAACAAATTTAGCATTGAACACTGAGGAAAGAATCATGGAGTAGATCTTTTATTAGTCAAATCCTTTGCTTGTTTGCTACTACAAGGAATATAACATCAGAAGAACTGAATTTAAAATCTCACAGTCATAGAAAAACTTTTCATCAGCATTTCTCTTGACTATGACTTCGCTTCTCTCCGTGTGCATGCTTCCGATACAAGCCATCGGGCAGTTTAGGAAATTTTCTTCATATTATCAGAATCATTACACAACCAATCAATGTTAAATTCCTCCACAATTATTATTTTTGAGTTAGTTTAACAGGAGAGTGGCTGTGCCAAATAATCAATAGACCTTGGAGTGGCTGAAGGAGGTCCATAAATCCCAGTGACAATAATGGAATAATTAGACCCACAATTTATCTTTGAGGCAATGAATTGAAAACATTTCAGTACCAGCATGAACAACTGAAGCAAATAAATAGAATGTGACACAGAATGTGACAGCCTAACCATGCTTTCCAATTCTGTCAGTCCTAAAAAAAAGATTATAATTATTTATGGCCACCTCAGAGTCAGTAACAAATTTATTATTCTGCCATGTTCCTCAGAAAACATTTGAATCTACCACAGTGACTAAAATGTGTATTTCTATATATAATTAATAAATCAGAACTTTCTCTATATTGATTGTGTATATATTATGTAGAGTTACAGTGAATAGTAGAGAGGGAAATAGAATGGACTCCGCAACATAATATATAGATGTGACATCTATGACACACAACCACTAAGCAACTCACAACAGGACACTATCACAAGGGAAAGACAAAATCACACCGACTGTGATAAACACTGGGGCTACAATACACAAGGAAGGAGACAACAAGACACAGGTGGAAACAATCAGGTCATCACAAAGGTGGGAAAGGAAACAAAGGGAGGATGTAAAGCTACTAATACACATGACAAACAGGGGAAATAACAAAATAAAACAGGAAATACAGGGAACAAAACATGACATAAGCTCCAGGTATGAAATTGTGAATGTTAATGTTTTTGTACTGAATCACTTGTTACTAAAGATTTAAGGATCTGATAAATAAAATAATATTTCTAAATATTTTATGTATTAAATATATAGGTGACTGTTACTTAGTAATGAGGCTAAAATTAAAGTGTAGGATTCTGGAAACCAGGAATGTCTACACCAAACTTCCAATCTGTCCAGGACTTAAGATATTTCCCAGGATGAAATAAAGACTTCCTGTATGCATGAGGGAATCAACAATATAATCGTTCATTATCCTCCTGGGACCCTAAATTTAAAAAAGTTTAATTGTAAACATTCCACACACATTGAGGACACTTCAATCTTGCCATTAAGGCATGCTGTTGAAATGCCTCAAACAAACGTGTCAAGCTTCCAGGACGAGCATTCATACTTATTCATTCATCTGATGTGGCCATGATAAAAGAATATTAGGTTAGCAGACAAAATGAGTAAAGTCATTATGACAAATACTGGGGCTGGAGCAGACAAATGCAAATCAATGCCCCGACATGTTGTGTTCTGCATATGAAGAGTCCAGAAAAGTGTTATGGTCGGCAAGAACATCACAAAGCGAAGGTGTTAAAGCCAAGTGAGAATTTGGCTAGAGGCTTAATGGTTGTGATGTGAATTATCCCCAGAACTAAAGCAAAGCATATGCAAATAATATCACCTTCAGATGAAATACTGCCAGGAGGCAATTTCAATAAGATGCCCATAGCTTCACAATGAACTGGACTTCTTAATGCACTCACTTGCTGTACATGATCATGCTTGGAGAGACCACGATAAAGAATTAATTGCGTAAAAAGGTCATTCTTTGAATATGGACCATTTTGGCCTGTAAACTTTTGCTTTAGAATTTTTTTTTTTTGTCAAATATTTTTTTTAAAAATTGGTTGCAGTGAACAGCACGTCATGTCTTGTCATCCCAGAAGCAGTGTACACATTTCAGTGATTTGATCATTGCATCAGATCTACCATGCTGTTTTATTAGCTTTTTATATTCGGTTTTTCGGGTATGCAGCTTATTTAAACTTCCTGAATTCTTGGCAGCTTCGCAGTGACAGCATGAGGAAGTCATCGCCTTCAGCCAAGAACTGGTCCAGCACACACTCCCCCACAAAACCTGTTAAATCGTTTTAACACAGATTATGTACGGATTATGATATACAATGTGTTCATTACTGATCTTTAGAGATTTATTTTTTTAAAAAAGAAAAAATCATTTAAAAAAATAATAACACAGTTTAGAGAAAGTCATTTTATGGAGGTGACATCAGCGAGATGATTTGAGTGTCACCTTGTCCTCTATATGTGACTGTGATGACCTTCAGTGTTTCTTCTGTAACTTGCATAGTGGTGATGAGGAGGATTCCCCGCAGCGTGATTAAGAATTCCCTGCCGGCGCCTTGTCTGCTCCATTAGTATGGAGGCTGAGTGGGTGAAAAGTCCCCTTTTGATGCTGTGGCCCTCGGCTGTTGTCAGGTATGAGATGCCATCAGTCAGGAAGCAACACTTGAGGATGGTACCAGACTGGAAGCTCGAAAGTAATGAGACCACAGAGAATCCAAAAAGTGCCTCCTCATTGTCTAGACACCTTACGGCCCTCTGTTTCCTCCCCTACACACACACACACACACACACACACACACGCTGTGACACACACTCCTCTTTCAACCACCAGCACTTCATTGGCAAGTTCATTTCCATTCGGAACACTCGCTGCTGGCGGGTCAAAGGCGTGATTGTGTGGAGGGCTGATGGAGGCAGAGACTCTCACTTCCTCGTGCCTCTGGAGGAGGAGGCTTCCCTCGGGCGTCACAGCCACTGTTACGTCACAGTCTCTTGGCTGCAGTAGCAGGAGTATACACTTATTCATCGCAGCCACAGCATCCCCTGGATAGGTAGGAAAAAATGATCGATCTTGCTGGAGGATGAGGGGAGATGAGGTGTGAGGGGAACGGGAAGCGGGGTGTGGGGTTGGAGGGAGGAGTTTGATTAGATGCAGTTCAGCAAGCTGAGCACTATTCGCCTTCCTCGGACAATATTACACCACCGGCAGCAAAACGCATGAAAGGTGTTTGCAAAAGCTTTTTTGGATGAGATGAAGAGAACGGACCTGAAAAAATTCAAAGAAAATCAATACTTATTTAGAAAGCTGGTACTTCAAAGTACAGTTTCAAATGAGAATTATGGAAGTAATTCTAGGTCCATCATTTCTGGATGACTTGGGAGAATGGAGTGCTTATGAATAAATAATAATTTTAAAAAAAACAATAGAAAAAAGACCTGCAGGCACATCAATGGAGTCAAAGCCCCGGAACTATTTTCCCTGGGTGATGCTTTTAGGTGGAGTGAAGCACAAAGTTTGGAAAATGTTTCTAAAGGGAGATTCCAGTGAGGTTTTCCCACAAAGCATTGGTAACAACGCCTGGTATAACCCTGGACCTGAGGCTGAGGCAACCAATAACCACATAAATGGAAGTTAGTTAAAGTAACTCAATGGGTTCACTGCATGTGACTCTCACATGTTAAGTAAAGAAAATGTTTTTCCTTTTACAATGTTTGCATTTTTAGAATATTTACACCATGTGGTTCCATGGTGTAATGGTTAGCACTTTGGACTTTGGACTTTGGAACCTTTACTTTGTGAAATTTCCCCAATGTGGGACTAATAAAGGTATATCTTATCTTTAAACGTATATTTGGAGTCTAAGAATAAATTGAAATAATAACTCGAGGACATCTCATGACTTGCACCTATGAAGAAGATATATAAGTAGGTTTCTAGTCGCTTTTACCAGCAGAAAAATACAATCATTTAAAATAAACATGTTTTTTTTTTATGAATATGGATGAGTCGTGCAAATACAACATAAAAAAGCACCCGGTTTAAAAAGCAATGTAAATACTTGATCTGAGCCCCAAACAAAAACCCACATTAGCCACCACCATCAGCCGTGGTCATTTACATTTCCAAACTGAAGCTAAGAAAAAATAACTCTGTTTATTTTGAATATAGTTGCGTGCAACAGTAAAGTGAATGTCATGTCACTGGTGAAATGCATGACTGCAGAAGCTAAACCAGTGTCAACATAAGTTCATGTTAATTAGTATTCAAGCATTAAAGTAACGCAGCATTGATTCACATGAGCTCCGTACAGCTAACAGGCTCCGTTTGCACCTGTAGGAGTCGAAGGAATAAAACCTGTCAGTCTTTGCTCTGATTCTAAAGCTGCTGCTGCATGAACTTAAGATGAGACGTCTCATTTGGAGACACGGACACAGGGGACGTTGGATAATCAGGGCTCAGGGATGCATACGCTTTTCCTGATCACATCCTCCGGTCCATGTGAAGGTTGCAGACGTGACGTGACTGCGAAACTCTGGTTTGTGCTGAGACACTGTTTTTGTGTTGTTTGCTGTCACTGTGTGTCGACGTCTCTGCCAGAGACATTGTTTTTTGTTTTGTTTTTTTTTTTGCTCGACAGGCCTACAGCCCATAGGGAGGGATAATCAGAGAGTGTAGGGTAGATGATGCAATGCGACTGATGTTCTAGCTCAGTTGTGGCACAGGAATAATGTGAAAGCTATCAAAGTAATGAGGTGACACTGAGGCAAGACCCTTCTTCATCTGTCTCTATTTGTCTGTGTTTCCAGCAGAGACCAGCCACTGTCTCTTATCTCACACCCTGATGTGATGCTTCATTTTCACACTACTACACAGCTTGTGCAAGGCTGGAGCTTCGACTAATATAAAGACAGAAAAACTAATAATAATAATGAAATAATGATGATGATGATTGTACTTTTTTTTTTACATAAAAATGCAGCTTTTGCTTTGCTTTCACTATAATAACAAGAGATGGTCAATTCCAGAACATATTTGATAATAAATATGGTAAAACCTTCAAAAAGGCAAATCTCAATTTATTATTAAGATTTTAAAGATAGATAAATCAAAATGTAGATCAGTAGCCAATTACAGGCCAGCACACAGAGAGAGTGACAATCAGTCACAATCACATTTACACCTGGGGTTAATTTGGTGTCTCCAATTAACCCGACCCCAACAGGCATGTCTTTGCCCTGTTGGGGGAAGAACAGACTATTGAACCCTCAGCAACTCAAGGGTTCAACCATTACTGTTCTCAGAGGCGGTTGTCGTGACAGCAGCAGAGAGGACCGGCCGTCTCCTCGGTGTTGACTGACATGGCTGCGGACAGCTCGCCGAGGCTCCACTCAGGCACGACGGTGCTTTAATCTAAATGCTAATATCAGCGTGCTGACGATGCTAACATGCCGACAGTTAGTATGTAATGTGTTGACATGTTGACGTTTGAGCTTGTGACGCCATAAACTAAAGTACAGAGAGAAACTAATGGTGGTTTTATGCTACATGTAGCATTGCATGTTGCTCTTGATCACAACAAACTTACTTTTATCAGTCCTTGTTTTGCTTTTTTGGACGAACTAATTAATAGACCAATCAGCTTGCTCCATGAAAAAAATATATATACAGGGGGTCCTCGAGTTACGACGGTCTCGAGATACGACGTTTTCGTGGTTCCGACACATCTCCCATGAACTTCCTTGTTTCGGCTTAACCGGTTTGCCCCGTAAATAACGTACAGACTTCGCACGGGAACTAATTGGTGCCAGCTCTCCAACACCTCCACAGCACAGCTAGGGTACTCTGCGTTGTGTTTACTGATGTGAAATGGACGGCACAGATGGGTTCAGGATTGTGGCAATACCGTAGGGATATCAACCCCTACGGTGTGTCAAGAGGGTCAAGAGGGACAAAAGGCAATTCACCACAGTAAACCCTTATTGTAGGTGGTGTTGTAGCGACATCTGGTGGCACAACTTAGTATCTACCTTACATATGAATGTATGTTCCGACTTAGGTCGAAATTCAGTTACGACACATTCTCGGGAACGGATCTCCGTCGTAACTCGAGGATCCCCTGTATATATTTTTTTTGTGAAAGAGAGAGATACAGTATTTCGATTCTATTGTAGGTCCTGGACATATAGTGAATTGGCAATAAAGAATCTTTGAATTTTGAATTTTCTGCAGATATCTCTGAACAAGTGTTAACTACATAGCTCTGTCAGCGTAGGTGTGTGAAGATGTTTGTGTCAACCTCACCTTTGGTAACAATCAGGTTAATCAAAAGGTTTCATCAGCTTTTATTCTGTGTTGATTTTCACAATGTGAAATTCACAGGCTGCTGAATGCACCGTTTAGTCCAAACAGTTAGAAATAAAAAACTGTCATTGTCACTTATCTGGTGTGTTTGGGCGCAAATTACAAATAACCAGCTGGTGAGTTTCCACATGTCTAATAGAATAACTGATGTTGCCTCAGATAAAGAGAATGAAGCCCGGAGCAGGCTGTTTATTTGACAATGAAAAGATCCTAATCTCATTCCCTTCACCTTCTATTTGTCCTGTTATATTTCTGTTTTATTGTGTTTGTGTTTCTATCAGTGCTTTTTCAGGTAGGAGTATAGAGTATAATTTTTGCATATTTTGTTGCCAGTCAGTGTTTCAGGATGTAAAATGCAGTGTCTGACCACTTGACCTTCAGTTAAAAAATAAAAAATTCAAGAGTTTCTGTTAATGAGGTTCAATTTTTTTATGTACAGGTGAGACAAGGCAGTCTGAGCCAAGTAAAGCACTGTGAGTGATGGATTTCTTAATGACAGTGACATCATTCCACAACACTGGAATGGTTGAGTCAAACACAGTTTTCTGTATAAATGCATCATTACTGGTAGGAATTCTGTCATGAATCCAATCCCAGTTAAAAACAAGAAGTAGATATTAGATATTAGTGTTATAAACAAGTGCACAGGGAAAATGTGGAACAGAAAAAACATATCAAAATATTCGCTGCTCTTTGTTAATTGTCACCATTAGGAACCTATAGGATTAGGATTAACTTTCCAATGACCTGGTTGGTCAGTAGTTCTGCTGTTGACAGGTTCTGATCAGTAGTCTAGAACTTAACCTGATCCAGAGCATGACTGAGCGTCAGTGATTCACGTTGATAAGTAAAACCTAAAGTTACATCACTCACAATCCAGCTTCACTGCACAGTCTCCTTGAATAGGCCACAACAGTACACATATATACCAACATGAGAACATCATTCTATCAGCGAAGTATGGTGGAGGTTAGAGCTGGTCGATTCCTGTAACAATTATTGATCCAGATCTTCATACGGAATCATGAATCACAAACCCAAGGTCTCAATTAACACGGATCCTATGAGTCCTTCACTCACAATCCAGCTTCACTGCACAGTCTCCTTGAATAGGCCACAACAGATCGAACAAAACTGGAGGTGTACACAAGAAGACACAGCATTATTTATGGCATAAAAAGTACACATGTATACCAACATGAGAACATCATTCTATCAGCGAAGTATGGTGGAGGTTAGAGCTGGTCGATTCCTGTAACAATTATTGATCCAGATCTTCATACGGAATCATGAATCACAAACCCAAGGTCTCAATTAACACGGATCCTATGAGTCCTTTAGCTGTACACTGCTGCTAAGTACACACTAGGTATGCAGCTTAGTTAGCAGACTCACTGTAAAGACTCACAGGAAACACCGCAGACTCAGACGATTCAGGTGAAATTTGGGTGAGAGACCTATTGCAATAAACAAGTGGTTGAACACACTAATGTTGATTATGTGGCAGATATATATTATGCACATGCAGTGATGGTAATGATGATTACTATTATTATTATCATCAGTAGTACATATAAGATGGTAAGACGGCATATTTTATTGTAAGGCAAACAACAAACTACAGTTATTAATACAGGGGGTCCTCGAGTTACGTCGGAGATCCGTTCCTGAGAATGTGTCGAAACTAAATTTCGACGTAAGTCGGACCATACATTCATTGTGCCATTGTGCATACATTGTGCCACCAGATGTCGCTATAACACCACGCTAAAATAAGAGTTTATTATGGTGAATTGCCTTTTTTGTCCCTCTTGACACACCGTAGGGGTTGAGCTCACGAGTGTAATGAGCATTTCCTTTAGATTTCTGATATTAACCATGTAGACCCTGTGTTGTGAATAAACCTACGGTATTGCCACGATCCCGAACGCATCTGTGTCCGTGTGCATCTCCTTACCGGCTGCCGTTGCCGCCCCTCTCCCCTCCCCCCGCCGGCCAGCCGGCCGGCCGGCCATTTCACATAAGTAAACACAGCTGTGGAGGTGCTGGAGGAAAAAAAAAGCCAGCAGGCGCGCTGAGAGACAGAGAGAGCTGGCACCTACTAGTTCCCGTGTGAAGTCTGTACGTATTTACGGGGCAAACCGCTTAAGCCGAAACAAGGACGTTCACGGGAGATGTGTCGTAACCACGAAAACGACGTAATTCGCGACCGACGTAACTCGAGGACCCCCTGTATATTGTTGTTGTTGTTGTTGTTGTTGTTGTTGTTGCTGTTGTTGTTGCTGCTGTTGTTGTTGAGGGGGGTGGCCAAGAACACTGGCTCAAGTGAGTCAAGTGAACCGGATCACTTGAGTAAGTGACTCAGATTAACCACCACTAGTGGAGGGAGCATTAGGACAACATCAGACTTGCTGTCCGCCAGCTTCAAGCCAGATGATGCAGCAAGACAATGAAGCTAAACAATCAAGTAAATGTCAGAGATGGTGCAATCAAACAATCATACTGAATCCAGTACATAGCTGATCACAACACACCTCAGCAGCTATATAGCAAAAAACCCTCCTTCAATTATCTTCCAAACGCAGTGTGTGCTACCTGACTATCAGTCAACAGACAGCGGCGGTGATAGCAGCTTTCTACTGTATATTTGTAGCCTGCCAGAGGAAGGTGACATTGGGAGATTGTTATTGCAACAGCAGTGAGTCTGTTTTATCGTAGAGGATAATAATTCACCGCTCCCTCACACAGGGACAGCGTTTAAAACAAATCACTATCCCCAGATGTAATATCCCAAAATAAAGCGCGCCGAAGATTGAGCATCAATCAGAAGTGCTACTTTGAGGTGTGTGACGGTGATAACGTTTGATGGAGGGTTTTGAAAGCCTCAGCTCCTGATGCCTGTCGAGAGCCACGCAAGCACATGTTTCACCTGCAGCTACAGGGATGTGGAAACGCCGCGGCTGCCACAGAAAGGGCTGCATGAATGTTAAAGAAAAGCGACGCACCAAGTCATCTGTCAGTCGCTTCAGCGCGTCGCTCCTCTCAGGCGCGAACCTCTGGGGATGCCGTTAAATATGTTATATGTTCACATGCAGTAACAACATGTAGAATGTACTGTGTGGTATTATGTGTCATGTGTGTGATGAGAAGACAACAGCTGGGAATAGGAGCCAAAAAAACCCAGCTCTGCTTCATAAAGGTGTGTCATTTTTGCTTTTTCTTTCGATAATTCAGAGACAAGTAGCTTATTGCACAGGCTCCGTGACTCTGCGTCTGTATTCCGCAGAGGGAAATACAGTGGTTATAGAGACATAAAGTGCTATAGGAGGCTTTATGAGTTCCTGTCCACAGCAGAGTGCCATTACTCACGCGACGTCTGTGCTGATCTCAGCCTAAACACTTGTGTCCCCATGGAAATGAGGAGCTAAACAAGGAAAATCCAGTTTATCAAGACTGGTGCAGACCGGAGTGAAGGCCCTGTTTGATGCTCTGCGTCTGTGTTTACTTCATCCTCTTCGTATACGCAGACGATCACAAGACAGAGTAAAGGTTGTGTTTGTTTCTAAGTTGTTTTGTGCACTTAGGGGAGTGGTAGCCTAATGGTATGAGCGTTGGTTTGATCCTGCTCTCTGCACCACCTTGGGCCCTTGAGTAAGGCCCTTATCCCAATTATTCCCTGGGCGCTGCATGTACTCTATGTACTGACGACAGCCCACTGCACACACGTGTGTGATGTGCAGAGCCCACATTTCGTTGCATAGTGTGCTGTATACATATACTGTGACAATGACAAATAAAGCTTTCTTCTTCGTCTTCTACATCACTGTGTTAAGTCACTCTACATTTTCCATCCAGCCCGTTTGCTTGGTCAGAACCTGCAACCCACACAGGATGCTCACACTACTGTGGATCAGCTGACCAGCCACAGTGTGGTGATGGAATTCCAATGTTACAATCCAAACAGATGGACGGGTCTTTTAACACTGTTGACAAACCAGTCTGAACCTGACCTAGATCATAAATAAATTTGTCTCAACTCTTGGTAACTAATAATCCCGTCGTAATTGCAACTAACAAATGTTAGCATGCTAACAAGCTAAACAAAATGGTAATAGTGTGATAAATGATTTAGCTGGGAAAGCGTGTAACTGTATATGTATTTGCTTTTACTTTTTACTTTTTGATCTATTAAAACTATATTAAAATGAGCATAAGTAACATACACTGTTGCCCATAAAGGTGGAATAAAATATTTTGTACCTCTTCTCATGAAATGAGACAACGTGATTTATTTCTCCTCAAAACTTTACTGATCAATTTCTTCTGAATATATCACAGTGAAACTACAGTTAACCTTTACAAACTGTCCCAGGCAGCGTGCTCTACAGGGTTTATTCCAACTTTATGGCCAACTGTATATTTCAGTTGTTTTCCTGATTATTATCTGCATTATATCCATAGTCAGTTGAGGTGGTGTATAATATTAGCATCTTATTAATTATTTTATTCAATTAATCTAATTAATTATTATTTGTCATTAAAATTTTCTTTACCACAAAAAACTCAAAAACAAACGTGAAACCCCCAACTTTTAACGGCTTACAATTTGCTGCTCCATTTCTCCTGACTTTTAATACCCGTTGACATTTTTTTTTTTCTCGAGATAATGCACAGTCACCTAAATAGAGTTTATATTTTCTGTGTCCCTGCTGGTTAGTTGAACTTGTCCAGTCCCAGCCTGTGGTAAGTTTATGATTATGTGTTGGAGATCTGCTGTCTCAGAGTGGAGCATATGAGCCTGGATGATTTCTGTCACCGTGACAGTGATGAGCTGTACTAGCTCCTGTCTCATGTAGCACTGCTCATCTCGCTGAACTCACTCTTAATTTAGCTGCGCAAATTGAATCTGGAATGCTAATGTTAACTGAGAGTATGTTTGAATTGCTTATGAATCCTTTAAAAGGTCAGCCAAAATACAACAGTCAGTGTGAGGCCCCCAAAACAAATATGAATTGCACATTAGTTTTCCTCCCATGAGGTCTCATTAAGACTAATTGATTTATTTGAAGAAGAGTTAGCATGTGAGCACAACACGCCAATCTCACATAGTGTTTTTCAGTCAGTCTGTTAGGAATCCAGACACAGATCAGAGATCAGAGGATAAAGCTTCCATCGACAGCACGTCCAGGCAGAACTGGCCTCTGCTGTTATCAGCTCACCTCCTGGATCCCTGCTCTCTGACACACAGCACTCTCCGTGGGAGAGAAAACCAGGATCAGTGTTTTTTTTTCCTCTTTTGCTTTTTTCAGTTTTTTCTTTTTTTTTAGATGTTTGATATGAGACAATATGCAAAACAGAGAAGTTTGCATGTGCATGTCACACAGCTGTAATTACTCCCTGTGGGGCCCCTCCTGCCCCAGAGATATTTGCCTCAGTGGAAAAACAGAGACAACCTTACGACTCCAATGAAACTTACTCTCAGTGATCTTCATAATTATGCAGTACTATCTTACTGTGATATTTTTATTTTAATAAAACAAGTGTTGAGTGTTGAAATAGAGCATGCATCATATATATATATTTTACAATGTGCCCTAGAGGCCTGATCCACATTGATGCAATATGTAAGGGATAAATAACTGATTGTACTGGGGCACAGCTCCAGGTTGCAGCCTTCCATTAAATCGGCAACGGTGATACACTGGACCTGATGTTGTTGTCATGACGACAGCCCTGTCTTACTTTTGCATGTTTTCTGTTAATTATGATGTCTGCCTACTCTGACATTTCCTATCCATTCACTTTCCATCCAGCTCTGCCTGCCACTCTCACTTGTCACCACTTCCACGCACAGCTGCTATGTAGTTGTTGTCCGAGACGTGCATCACCAGCCTCTCGAACATGATACGAGCATTATCTGCCGTTCGTCTTCCATAATGCAAAAGGCTCCATATTGCTGCAGAGATTTGATTTTCTTATTCAGTAGCATCAGCTTATTCAAGCATATAAACAAATGCACAGCTGGTGCTCTATTACTGGTCAACAACAGTGAGAAGTTATCTGCGGGAGCCATAGCAAACAACAACAGAGTTTTTACTGTGAGCTAAACCATTGCCAATTTATCATTACACTTCCCCAGTGTCCTAAACTTTTTGGTTTAACCCATCTGAGGTCCGACACAGCACAGTGAGTCAGTCTATTGTTGTGGTGGCATCAAAGCAGAAGCTTCTTCTCTGGTTTCTTACTTTCCTTAAAAAGTATTGAAATATCAAAATAAAGGTTCAGTTAGGTGGGAGACCTGGAATTTTGCTGCATCCGCACACCACCTAGTATCTCAGAGCACTGCTATGGCGCACTTCTGAATTTAAAGTTATTCCCATGATTTTTTTGTTCCACTGTAACATTCTGACCCACTACCATTTGACATAATTCACCCTGACACGTGCACAGTAACCTTAAAGTATAATTGTCAGTATTATGCTTCAGATTCATTAACAACTAGACCTTTTAGTGGATAAAGAGACAACACTATCCAGAGAGCGAAACGTTTAGCCACACTAAAGTTTTCACTAGTGTGAAAAGTTTTCCTCAATAAACTGGGACATACCCACCAAGAGCAAAAGCAGAAACATAACATATAGAATAAAGTCAATGAATCTGTGTTTTGTCTGATGGTGCCTTCACTGTGAGAAGGTCAGCACTGTCTGTCGTTGACAGTTTTCACCCTTTCATACCCTTTTGTATCATATTTGCAATGCAAGTTACAAAGACGGAAAAACTACCTGAAATGTTCTAAATTTTAAAATGTTACAGGCAAAATTTGTTTTCGGATCTAAAATTAACAAAGTTGCCAAAAACGCCCCATGTATCAAACTTGATACACAAAATATATCATAAACAAAATTACATGGCAAAAATATTATTTAATATAAGTTTTAAAAAATCTCAGTTGTAAAAATGTAAATTTCCTTTATATTTTTCAATGTGTCAGGCTATACAGGGTCAGATGTTTTCCCCTCCACGTCATGCCATGTGGCATGACGCCCCATTAGCCCACTTAACACATGCACACCTCTGTAGGTGTGCCTCGGGATCGTGGCAATACCGTAGGTTTATTCACAACACAGGGTCTACACGGTTGATATCAGAAATCTAAAGGAAATGCTCATTATACTCGCGATGTCAACCCCTACAGTGACAAAAGGCAATTCCCCATAGTAAACTCTTATTGTAGGGTGGTGTTATAGCGACATCTAGCGGCACAATGTATGCACAATGGCACAATGAATGTATGTTCCGACTTGCGTCGAAATTTGGTTGCGACACATTCTCAGGAACGGATCTCCGTCGTAACTCGAGGACCCCCTGTATTAATATCCTGGAGTTGACTAGTTAAAGCCTGTCTCTGGGATACACAGATCGCTGAGAACATATGATCTCACACTCGTAATTACCCATCAGTGTGTTATTAATCCATTTACAAACCGAACACCCTCAGTTTGTGATGCAGTACTTCCTGTTGTCTTAAACAAAGACAACCCTGATGGCATTACACCATAATAACATGATCAGGGTTATTTTGTCAGACTCAACTAAACCCCCTCAGAGACACGGAAGACACTGAACAACAGTTGATCTTTGTGCATTCTGTTCCACAGTAAAGCCTTTTAGATTCTCTTTGTTCCCTGGGAGGCTTTTTTCTATTTGGGAAACAGCTGCAGGACAAAAAGGCTTTTATTGCGAAGTATTTACAGAAGGTTTTGAATGCCGGTAAAAGCAGCATCGCAAGTGAGAATTTGTGAAAATATTAATGGGAAATACTAACATTTATATTATTATTTATTTATATTACAAAGACAGTGCTGACACACTGACTTCTGTCTGATTTTGGTTTGAGGGAAGCTTTGTTTGCAAAGAGATGGCAGAAATTGACATTTTACCAGGGGACAATAAAAACTAGATCATCTGGGTAGGTAGCTGCCATCCAGGCAGAGATGGATGTAATTGTTTACATGTTCTCCCAGTGTATGCTGGGAGTCCTCTGATGAAGCATTGGCTCTTCTGCAGAGCAGAAAGATTGAGATTACCAGGGCAAAGAGTTCAGTTGGTTTTCACTAAACAACAACAATAATAATAATAATAATAATAAGAAGAAGAAGAAGAAGAAGAAGAAGAACAAAGAAGCAAATAAATCATAACACAAACTGCAACTTTTTTCCCATTCAATTTCGCTAGCTATAGCTGAGTGAATAAAAGCTCCAGTCGAGGCAGAGATCAGCGCCTAATGTATTATGTAACCTCATCCAAAACACTTGGTGCCCATTGTTTTTCATTATTTTGACTTTTGCACTGAGTTTTGTCTACTTGCCTACTAATGAAATCTGAACCATTAAATACCCTGAGCCGAGTCAGAATCAGAGACTGTAGTGCCATTAAAGTCTCCTCGACACCCATTTTGTTCCCTGCTTAGAAACAGTGTAATAGAACAGAATTGGCCTGTGCTTCTCATTAGGTGCTGCAGGATTTCCTGTGTGAGTGAATTAGCATGTGGAAGTAAAGACTCGCATAAGCTTAACACTGATATGCTGATGGAGGGCGATAAGCGAAACACCTCTGAACAAGTAAAACGATGTATAACAAAGTAATGAAATGCTCTTTAATACATATTAGCCACGTGTGATCTTGAACCCTAGGGGCTGTGGTGGGCTAATGAGGCTGTAGCCCTGTGAAGTCCTGCAGTAAATCAGCTGGTGCCCTCCAGCTCTAATGCTGTGTCAGTGTCAAGCTCTCCTACTGAACACACTCATCTTTCTCTACCGCTTCACTTGGCTTCACCTCTTTTGCCCCAAGAAGCATCGGTGGTCATTGTGTCTGTGCCACGCTGTGGTTCAGAGCATCATCTTAAGACATGGTCCTGAGGGAACGGTTGCTATGGTAACCTCTGACCTCTGTCCACGTAGAGGGGAACACACACATGCTCTTGTCTGATCCAGTTAGTTAAAAAAAAAGTATCATAGTTACATACAACTCTGTATAGGACATACATACAACCCAATAACAAAATAAATAGGTAGATTACTTTTATTTTCTTATCATACAAATGCTTGCTTTCTTTCTTTCTCTGAGTGAGAACTTGCCATAATCCTCACAGAGAAACCAACTTCACAAACCAGTTTTATCAGATGAGTGCATATAAGCTGGTGTGATCTAGCTTCCTTCTCTGTAAACATAATCACATCCTTTGCATTCTCTTGATCCTGGTTAATTAACAGATTTGAAACAAAAAGCAGTGTTGAAGATAAGAGGTTTCTTTGCTGCAAGCTCAAAGACAAACGCCGAACACAGAGGCAAGGAACTGGAACCGGGTATAAATTATTAACAAGCTGGTACAGTTAGTCAGGGTGGGGCAGCAGTGGAGTATACAGTCAGTACACTGCCACTGACTTAGGGAGTTAGAAGTAAGATTGTCTGATACAGAACTGAAACTCACATTTTTTTTGCCTTTATGCTTTTTGTCTGTTTTGGGTTCAATGGCAAAGTAAACATACAATGGATTTCTAGTATTACAGTTTTAATATATTAATATATTGGTTATTTATGCCTAACAGTGGCAGTAAGATCTTCAGTGGGTTATGTTGTGAGTCATTTCTCTGTCTGTATTTATCATGTGATGTACTTAGAAAAACTATTTTGGTGAGAATTAATTTTAATCATCTACATCCCAAATTTACTACAAGATGCTTCCTGTTCCTGTTTATTTTTGGTAGAGTTTCATTCACAAAAAGTCGATACAGCACCGCTCACCTCATCAGGAGAGAATTGTAAACAAAGACACTGATCATCCTTTTCTTTAACAGTCCTCCACATGGTAAAGAGGATTATTTGCTCCTTATCCAAAACCAACCTTTGATGTTTCTTTCAAAGCCTGAGCAGAGTCACATCTGGATATTTAGGAGGATCATCAGTCACACAGAGCGTGAGGCTGGGTATCCATGAGGTTGGAGAGAGACCTGAGCCCCTGCCAGCCAGTGGTGCAGCTCAGAGACCTGCTTCCTGCTGGGGCCTTTGAAGCTAAGCAGAGCAGCTTTTAAGTCGCCTGACACTGCTGATCCCATTGCTGGGCCTTTCTGGTCATTGCCACACTGTCCACAGCCTGTAGAAGCACCCACACGCTATAGGAATCCTCCAGAAATGTTGCTTTCACCTGCAAAAAAAGGGATTTAATTTCCAAATGTCGCAGGGTAAACACCAAAACACCAAAAGAGTCAAGAAACATAATGGGGTTCAGATGTAACTGATCAGAAAGTGCAACAGGAGTGGAGTGAACCTGCCAAGTTCAATCTCTAACAAACATGCATGAGATTTTGTTTGATAGATTGTACTAAACCGGCCCAACAAGGCGCAGTGAATAATAAAATAAAATAAAATAAAATAAAATAAAATAAAATAAAATAAAATAAAATAAAATAAAATAAAATAAAATAAAATAAAATAAAATTAGTGAGCCACGTTTTGCTACATACTTTTGAAAAATTACATATATAGCATGGTGTTCTGTTACCTTAATCCAAACTCTAAAACCTAAACAATATCTATCTGTCTATAAAGTTTGTTTTCCACAGACAGTAATGGCGGACTAACGTGAATTTGTTGATGTTAAGTAAAATATGGAAAATGATCAGCTTTATTTGTTACTTGTATTTTGTGATGCTGAAGCTGATTTGCAGCCATTCACATTCTTTCTGTTTCATCGATTGAAGGCGTTGCCACATATCACTCAAGAACTTATTGGAAGCACCTCGACTTAAGTAACTGAACTGAATGTTTAAAGAAACAAAACAAGGTCATTAGCAGACCTCCCAGCATGCAGTGTTTGTTAACTTGAAGAAAACAAGTGTGATGAATAAATCTTGTCATGTGTGTTCAATACTTATGAAGATAAGTGCTGTTCACTCTTCGGTTGCTGGCCAGGGGCCAACCCGAAACACAAGTGTTTGTCTCTGAATGACTGAATAATGAAGTGACACTTTTGGGTTTAAGTGGTTGAGCCTCTGCTTTAAATGCAGTCCTCTGCATTGAAGGAGAGACTTGAATAGTGTAAAATAAAGAATTTTATTAATAGTAATATTTCATGTTAAAGGACTATGCTTGTTGGCAGGATACAAAGCATCCTAGAGAACAACATCCCTTTAAGTGTTGATTTAATTGTACTTTAAATTTGTTATAGCCAAGAGAGGCAGTAAATGTATAATGTGACAAAATCATTGATACATCAAAAATATTATGATCACATAATGAAGAGCTCAACAGTCCTGCACCCAGTCAATGGCCAATCCCATATAGCTGCATGAATAGTGTATCCTGATGAGCTGATGTTCAGTTATTGGCCTACGAGAGGCAGAACGGGAGATCTGGAGGTTGCAGCTGCTGTGTGGCTCAACTTATAGCAAAATTGAAGAGGAGGGTACAGCTGTGGAGGCTTATGGCATCATGCTCACACATGCTAATAGGATGCAGATATAGGTTTCAAGCATACCATCAAAACCTGACTGAAATTGTCCCTGCATATCCAATAACCCTATAGTTAACAATAATATGTCATAAAGTTTCAAAATGACAAAAATATAAAATGATTTACAGGGGATATTTTACCCTGACATCTTTGTTCCTCTTGTACACATCAGTTTAGATCTCTCTCTCTCTTTTTTTTTAACAGCCCATAGAGTCCATCGTTTGAGGCACTGATGGTCCTGCTGATCGTGTACTAGTCGGTACATGAAGTGCCTTACATAGCTGCCTCCCGGGCCCATGATGCAACGTTTGACATTATGCCCCCACCTCTCTCTGGCCTTTTGGTTAGCGGCTGGAGCCATTCCTCCTTTTTTCAGTGCCGTGCTCTTCTTCACATGAAGAGGACAAGGCCTCGCCATGATCTGACAGCGAGCATGAGGCAGCTGAGGTGGGAGGCTGAATAGATGGCCTTTCCTCAGGCCCCTCATGCGTGATATCCAACCACAGCAAGCACCTGATGCCTCACCTGGTGCCTCACACCAAGCTTAACGCCACGGATAACAGAATGTTAGAATGCCCGCATGCTGTAACAAGACATTTAACAATGTGGCATCTAATGAGTTCTTTCACCTCAAAAGTTGAAAAAGTAAAAAGAATATGCAGATATCTAATTCAAGGACCATCGAGAAGGCTGGGGGTCACCAGTGTACACACCTGGTCCAACACAGTGCTCAGCCATTGGTTGGTTTTTAAAGTTGTCCCACCAACATGTTAACCTGCAAATACACTCACTACCAGTTGGATGTGGCTACATTTCACTTCCCTCTACAGGGACCATTCATGTTTATCATTCCATTCCAACCCAGAAAATTAAATTCTAAGCAATGTAAAAACTACAATCTTTACTTCATTTTGATAAACTGACAACAGCAATTTAATGTTCAGAGTTTGCTTGTAACTTAATTAAGTTAAATTAGAATTGTAAAGTTGATAAACAGGTAATTTAAATGATGATCTAAAACCCTAGATAAAGTATAGTACAATGTATCCCATGATAAAGGGAATAAAGTAACATGCAATGAAGCACATTTAGAGAAATCCGCCAACTCTTAGCATTGCTAACACAAAATTGGGTAATTTCACTCATTTGGGAACATTCCAGTGCAATAAAGACTAACACCATCTACCAGTCCATGACTTACATATTCCAGGAAAAACGAACTGTCAGCAAAAATCTGCTTGTTGATGTCTATTGCACATGCACTTCTTCACACAGACACACAGGATGTGATGAGTTGCACACACTAATGTGGCCATATGCATTCACACCTCCATTTCAAGTACGCAATTTCCTGCTTAGCGTCATTGTTTACATCTTCATGCAAATGGGGATATGTTCCTATGACTTTTTTTTGTTCATAAAACTGACTACGGATGTAGTCTACGATTCTAGACAGTTATTTTTCACATCCAATCTACCTACATCAAACTTCAGTATACTTCACTATCATATTGTATAAAAGGAGACAAATCTGCCAGTGTTCTAATGTAAAAGGACTAAACATGTGTGAAGAGTTACTGATACAACACTGGACATCTCAGAAACTATCAGACATTTCAGGTGCACTGAAAAACTGGCAGAAACAGGCAGGAGAATAACACACAAGCGTGCATGCAACAATGTGAAGAGAAAACACTAGAGCACAAAAGGTCCTGTCCTGTATCACAGATTAAAAAGAAGTGGAAGAATAGGTGACGCTGAGGAGACACATGGGGCCACTAGGAGGATTTTTACAATCAGACTCCATGACTCTGCAGCTGCAGAAGCAGAAATGCCAGCTGAGAACAGCAGGAAGAAGGAGGAGGGAGATGAAAAGGCACGAGAGGAGAGCGAGAGACAGAGACGGAGATGAAAAGAAAGGACAAAATGTAAAAAGAGATACAAATGGAAGTAGATAGAGACACTGCACGTAGACAATCAAAGTTACAGTGATGCAGTGGTTTTCAGAAGACTATTGTTATCTTGTTGGCAGCACCATGGAATATACAGCATTACACAATATATAGACTATACATAGATGTAGTGTATAACTGATGGATTGAGACTGAGACCAAGTTGATATAACATATAATTTGATATAATAAATAATGATAAGAAGAATATAGTAATACACGGATAGAATACTCACTAAAAGTTTAGGCAAGAAGAGTTTCTCAAGCTGAATCTCCTCCATGTTCCTTGGGCCATATACACAGCAGGAGCCTCCTGTACATCACTGTAACTTGGTTTCATTCATTTCCATACAGCTCATTTTATCAGAATTCAGAAGTGTTCAGTCCTCTTCCTCCTGGTCTAATGACAGACATTTCCAGCCACGATCCTTTGAATTGGACTCACTCAGGGACTTGTCTCCTTCTGTCAAGCAGTGACATTCAGCTCAGGAAACATCTCTCTCTCTCTCTCTCTCTCTCTCTCTCTCTCTCTCTCTCTCTCTCTCTCTCTCTCTCTCTCCATTACACAATATATAGACTATACATAGATGTAGTGTATAACTGATGGATTGAGACTGAGACCAAGTTGATATAACATATAATTTGATATAATAAATAATGATAAGAAGAATATAGTAATACACGGATAGAATACTCACTAAAAGTTTAGGCAAGAAGAGTTTCTCAAGCTGAATCTCCTCCATGTTCCTTGGGCCATATACACAGCAGGAGCCTCCTGTACATCACTGTAACTTGGTTTCATTCATCTCCATACAGCTCATTTTATCAGAATTCAGAAGTGTTCAGTCCTCTTCCTCCTGTTCTAATGACAGACATTTCTGAACCAGCCACGATCCTTTGAATTGGACTCACTCAGGGACTTGTCTCCTTCTGTCAAGCAGTGACATTCAGCTCAGGAAACATCTCTCTCTCTCACTCTCTCTCTCTCTCTCTCTCTCTCTCTCGCAGTGACTGAATGAAGCTCTGTCACAAACTTTATTTTGTGAGTAAAACGGCAGATTTTATGCCAAATAAAAACTAAAAAATGTCCATTACTTTTTGTTTCTTTATTATTTATTTAAAGTTGAAAGTGACAATACAAAACAAAATAATGCACACCGTCTAGAAAAGAAAGGGGATAAACAATAAACAACATTTGATAAGAGCGAAGATGCATTTTAAATGTGGAAATTCATCTCAGAATGAGACAGATGATGAACTGATTGTGAATTTCGATTGTGTGATCAATGGAGTGTATCTACTCTCAGAGCACCTTCAATACCTTTACCATTTCAGATGAGACTGTAAACGCTCATTGTCACACGAGAGCGCATTTAAACGGTGTCACCAAACTGAGTCCAGTCCGGACTTCCGCGATCCGCTCCTGTTTACCCACCGTCCCCCGCTCTCTCTGAATGCAGCGCTGCGATTGGACGCTGGCTGCTTGTCAGGAAGAAAGAGATGCTGTGTTGAGGCCGTAAACTCAGACACAAACAGGAGCAGGGGAGACGGCGGAAAGCTCACACACTTCACTGGACTCTCACAGGGCATTTCTTTTAACTGTCTGAGCGGCACCGGAGCTCCGACCGAGACCCCGTGCTCCTGCCGCCGAGGTTCTGTTTCTCCCCCTCGGGCTGCGTGTCGCTGCCTGCTGCTGGTCGCAGTAAATCAGACCCGCTACTGTTAACGACACCGAGATCTAGACTGAAGCGGCAACGCAGCCACGGACCTATCCGAGATTCAAGTGTTTACCCAGGCCGGAGGAAACGCAGCGGCCCGGTACCCGGCGCTAACCCGCCGAGGCTGATAGACAAGCAGACGCAGCTGCAACTATACATGGAAGAAGTCAGCGGCGGAGGAGCGTCTCGTTTTCGCACAAGAGGAGCGGTGCTGACCGACCCAGAGACGCCGTGCTCCGTGTGAACGAGTGCGGCTGTCGTTTGGCCGAGGCGTCCTGAAAGCAGCAGCAGCCTCTGGGTTATCAGGTAAAGTGGAAGAGCCTCAGCTCAGTGCGCCTGACTTTAGCAGGTCGACCTCACCATGTCCCACCGCACCACCTACCACCCCCACCCCACCCCCCCGAACCCCCAACCACCCGCCGCGATATTTTTGACTTGGCTGCCTCTTCACTTATTTTAACCTCAAAAAGTCCTTGTCCTCACGTTTTCCTTTGCGCTTGTGTGTTGATACAGGCGCGTGCTGTGTCGGAGCGCAGGCAGCCGTGCGGCAGATGTAGGCTTTTATTAGCGCCAGGAACCAGGCGAATAACGGTCCTTTAATACCGCATAAGCTGCGCCGTGTAGCGGATTAGCGCTGTGTGGCTTTGCTCGGTCAAACCTGCGCTGACTTACTCAGCTGTCACATCGTCACCGACCGTGTTTACTTCATGCGGTTAGTGGTCTTTCTTGTTGTCTTTAGTAACTAAGCTAATTTTGGCCACTTCTTGGCGCGCGCCGGCCGCTTCTTATAGTGGAGTGTGCCGAGTGGCAACAGTTGCACACAGACACACACACACACACGGAGAGAGAGAGAGAGAGAGAGAGCAACAGATAGCAATTTATAACGTAATGATAATAATGTAATGGTGAAATATTTACGAAAATAGTGACATAAGTTGTAATATTTACTTCATATTTTTGTTGCTTCTTTAAACAACTAATTATGAAGCTTTAAATTAATTGATGTGAATCCTAATAATAAACAATATAAATGTTTCATTTTAAATAATAATATCATAATCAAATTATGATATTACTATAAACAGTAATTATGTGCAGCTAACTGGTTAATTTTAGCCAAGCTTATTAAGAGTGTCCATAATTAGTTTCTCTTTCGGATAAACAGTATGTAGATGTATATGCTTGTATAAGCTTGTCATTAAAAAAACAGCAAAAAGAAAAACAGCTTTTGTTCTCACTGTGTGGAGCTCAAATAGTTTCACCCTTGTTCCTCAGGAGATGGAGCAGTAAAAGCGGAGGCAAAGCAAACACTCCAGCTTTACAGACTACTCACAATGTGTGTGCATGATGATGATGATGATGATGATGCTACATAAAGCTGGCAGCACCATATGTGGTTTGGAAAGACAGTAATTTCTCCATCATCAATCATTAAATTCAGCAGTCTTGTAGTTGGACACAAAATGGTTTGTATGTTATGTCTGTTGTGTCCTTGCAGACAGGAGACTTCTTGTGGTGGCCTTCGGTGTTCATATTGTGTTTGT
The DNA here is from genome assembly GCA_016785345.1 of Trinectes maculatus. NCBI lineage: Eukaryota > Metazoa > Chordata > Actinopteri > Pleuronectiformes > Achiridae > Trinectes > Trinectes maculatus. The sequence continues at coordinate 49,356 of JAFBJQ010003215.1, forward strand.
GTGATCTTTCTCTGTGTAATGATGCTTGAGATTGGCCACTTTTTTCCATTACAATAAGCCTGTCTCTGGAACTTCACATACTGACTTGTCCTCGGCAAAACAATATCAGTTTGTTCCTCTCTGTAAATAACAACATTTTCTATGTCCTTTCCTTAACTGCTGTCATGATGTGTATTAGTAATGGCAGGTAACACATATGCATGTGTTTCCTTCACCCTGATTGTGACCTGAAAGGGTTCCAGCCGCAAGGGACCACTCTGACGAGCATATTAGTACTTCTGGTTTATGTTATTTTATGACAGGAAAAGAACTAATTGCTGTCAGGATTCCTGTCGGCCAAAGTTCCCCCCCACACACAGCTAGATATACCTAATAAATCACACTGGAGTCAACTGTTGAACTTAAGTGTTGTTGCAGACTGGATTCAGGGAGAGGGTAATGTCCAGCTGCAGAAATGACATTTAGTCAAGTCCCTAACAATAATGGTGCCTTAAAGAATGCTGCAGAGAAAACTCAAATCTAGAAAGTGGTTGTATTTGTAAGACTCAGTAATATTTGGTGGCAGATTTGAAGTTCTCTTGTTTAATGGGTTAGAATTAAACCTTAATTTTCAGCTAGCCGCGCATATGTAAACAAATCATCTATTCTGTATAAATTACTTTCATTTTGAAACAAGCCACTACAATATTTTTCTACCAAAAATATACATGACACTAATTTTTAAAACTCAACTTTAGTTCCATTGATAATACATTAAAACCAAAGAGTAATAAGCATTAGATTTAGACAGTCCCACCCGAGTTAATGGGTTAAGTCCTAAACAGCTGATTGCCAGTCAGCACCTCAGAATGCCACAGCATACATTGTCTGAATTTGTATTATAAATGTTTGTCTTCTTCGGTCATCATGGAGGCGGACTTTCTGTGACTTAGTGTGAATTGTATATGGTGGGACAGGAAATAAGCCTGTCCCACCAGGGACAGTCTACTGCTTCATTGATTTTTGACCCATTTAGACCCGACAGTCACATTTCAGCTGATGCTCTCACTACAATGTAATCACTGCAGACTGAGATAAGTCCACACACAGAAACAGTTGACTGATGACTGTAGATGATCAGGGTGTATGTTCTGATAGCCTCAGATAGTCAGGTTAAAACCTGGAAATCATCATGGGTAGTAGAAGAAGAAGAAAGCTTTATTTGTCATCGTCACAGTACACTTATACAATGAAATTCTGTATTTGCTTTGCTTAACCCATCACACACATGTTGAGCAGTGGGCAGCCATGCAAGGTGCCAAGGGAGTAATTGGGGGTTAAGGGCCCACATTTTGTTACTGAGCGGCTGAACCCCAGCTCTCTTGGTCTCAAGCTCAATCTCAGAGCCTTTTGTCTTGAGAATGAAAAGTTTGCCACATTTTGGCATGCGCATGCTAATTTTCTAAGCATTTTATTGTACGACAGTGGACCTTGGAGAGCAATTGCTGTGGATGTAACATTCCTTTACTGATAGGTTGATTCCTTGATTATTATTGATTTACACCAATTTAGTCGCGCCGATTATTACACCAGGAAAGAAACTGTATATTTATTCATTTTTTCAATAACTATATCTCCATACCTATAACTCAGTTGTTGCTCTGTCCAAAAGGTTTTACATTCTCTGGATCCAGCCTAGCAAATTAGAATACAGTAATCCCATGTTTATCACGGGGGTTACGTTCCAAAGAGAACCCGCGATAGGCGAAATCCGTGAAGTAGAAACCTTTATTTTTTTACAGTTATTATACAATGAAATACTCCATAAAACATTGAAAGCAAGGAACAAAACCTTTTTACAGGCCCAAGCATTTGTTTAAGAATTAAAAATAGAAGCGTTTTATAACAAATAACTATGATAGTTTTTAGAAATACTGTAAACTAATCATACTAATAATAATCATAATAATAATCAACCTACGCGGTTGGACACATTGTGACTGACGCGTATTTCACAGTTCCTCTGACTGTGCCTCTTCGTGCTGACTC
>JAFBJQ010003215.1:51466-88516 GCA_016785345.1 Trinectes maculatus
CAAACATGTAAATTTGCCAAGCCGAACGCATTCTGTACTGGACAGAGACGAGGCACGGAGGAGATTGATTGACATTGGCCTACAGTCCCTTAGCCAATCAGGACACAGAGTAAAAGATAGCGAATGAGTAATTGATCAAAAAAAGACTCAGTTGCTGTAGTATGCCGATTTAATGACTTTAAACACAACAAACAAACTTTCTCCTATTTCTCTCCTTCCTGACTCCTCTGCTTGCTTGCGAGACGGTCGGGTCTAAGCTCCGCCCTTTAAAGGGCCAGCGTCTCCGTCCCGAGCACAGCCTTTTCCACACAGAGCACAACGCGCGTGCATATACTGTAAAAAAAAAAAAGCATAACAAACTGCACTAAAAAAATCCGTGAAACAGCGAAGCCGCGAAAGGTGAACCGTGTAATAGCGAGGGATCACTGTATTCCGATTGGAACTAAATCTTAGCTTTTGGACTGAAAGTTGGATGAAACGGGAGTAATTTCTGGCTTACAGTGGTATACTGTTATTGTGGGCTGCTTTGGACATTTTACAGACAAAACATTTATCATTTAATTATGAAAAAAGATCAGAAGGTTTATGAATAATGCATATAATTAGTAGTTTCATTAATCAACAGTCTAAAAAGTGTGGAGAGATCACATCACATCGATCACATCTTTCTAGTCTCTGTGACAGCAAACTTTGCACTACAGTCTCCATGTGTGGCCAATCGAGACAATTACAAACACAATTTGATCAAACGACGCAAATGTACAAACTTAGTTTCTCAGATACTTTTCCTGACCCTTGTTTTCATTTCTTCTTTGGCCTGACGAAATTTTGTTTGTTTAGGTCTGGATATTTTATTGGTCCCAAAGATTAGGGCTTTTAACGAGTCCTGTGAATTGAGGCTCTCTATTATATTATGTGTGTGTGTGTGTGAAGCCTAATTTGTCTTGCCACAATTGTATAGTGATCCAAGTTTTAAACTTCTCATAATAACTAAAGAAAATCTCTAACTTTGTGTTTTGCTCCATTGCTTCATTGTAGAGCTGTGTCCTTGCTCCTTCTAGCTCCCCTGAGTTTGTTTTTGTGCTTGCTCTCTCTGCCTTCTTTTCTTTATTGGGAGAAGTCCAATCAATGGGTTGTCAAAATATCTATAAAAAATGTACCATCATCAGTGATTGCCATAGATGTATGCCACTGACCTGCAACTCTCTGTAGTAGTAGTCTTCCTGTGAACCTGACACTGGTGACAGTTCACCACTGTCCATAGCCAGAAACTGAATCACTTCTCCGGTAAAGACTGTATGCTTGTTATAATGCAATTCTGCAGTATCTCTCTATAATTAATCAGTTTTTGCAATCAGTAAGATTAGAGACCTACAGTTTGTTTGGATTAACCAATCACATATCATCATACAGCTGAAATGATGTTATAATGAAATGGCATCTTTACAATATAAAAAGTTATCTTTCTTAAGTTCTATAAAGCACTTTCTTATTGTATTAATCACTCCTATGTTTTCCTCCAGTAAGTAGGGCAAACTTCAGAAATCAGCCAGTGGAGAAATACAAACTTTTTCTGTTTAAGCAAGTTTATCATTAAGGTTCATTTATTGTTATTTGGTTAACAGAGACAATTGACAATAATATGGGTTTTATTTGTCAGCTTTTCAAATTAAACCAGTCAGTAGCAAAATTTATCCCAGCTTCACCTGGAGATTTATATTGTCCCTGTGAAACCCTACCTTCCTGGCAAATTGGCCAACAAACCAACATTTTATAACAAAATAACAAAACAAAGACAAGAAACAAATGATCCAAATGATGAATTGACTTTACTCATACAAGCCAGTTTATTTCTATTTTATCTGAAGTTGTTTATATAGCAACCACATGGTTCTTTCGAAAAAGATGCAGATTAGAGGCTTTATACATTGCTTATACTGTTTTTATTTATATTATTAATTTTGTCAACAAGTAGTGGGGACTGACTTATTAAAATCCAGTAGTGGGGAATAAGTCATTCCCCACTACTGGATTTTTACTTTTATATTGACAGTTATCCTCCCTGCTCAGTTATTATTATATATTTTCAGTTTCATCTTTCATTTGCACTATAAATTCGTTATTTACCATTTCTAATTTCATTAGCTATAAAAAGCAATATCGCTTACGCATTAAGTGCTTTAGAATCTTTAATAGCCTGTTGATGTTAAATGGTAGAAATTATAAATAATGTTCAAAAATTATGACTAATTTGTCCAGTAGCCACACTCACAGGGTTTTAATTACAACCCACAGTGTGATGTTTTTTATTTTTTTAATTTTTTTAACAACACTAATTATGTGTCTTCCTGAAACATGCAGAGACCCTAAGTAGTGAAGCTGAAAGTCACAACCTTTAAGCAGCAGCAGCAGTACTGGTAGTACACAGAGTGCAATGGATGCACTTACTACAGTAATGTTGCTTAATGGTTCAGATCAAAAGTGGAAGAGTCCCAGAGATGTGACTCACTTTAATGAATTCGGCACATTCAGTGCCTCTCATTGAAATTTCTTTTTCACCTCTGCCTTTGAGTCTGTGTGTCTGTAATCTGTCATCTGCTCCACATATCATGTGGGAGTTATAAAGTCCAAGGAAATGGGCAAAAAATGCAAATTATGTTCATCGTTTTCTTTCTAGGTCATGAGGCTTGACTCATGAAATACAGAGTATTCAAAAATTTAAACAGCTCTCTCTTCTTAAACTTTTTTTTTTTTTTTGCCTTCCTACTAGAGGCATTACATATCCAGTCCATACATGCTTGGATGGAAGCATGTAGGGACATTAGGATTTCTATTAAGCCAAAATCATGAAGTCATGTCCTGTAAATCCAAAAGGTTAAATGTCAACTTCAGTCTGGCATTATAATGTTCTGCTACAACACTTCCGGCTATTATTCAGTGCTGTTACTCAGGAACAGAGAAGGACATTGTGACCATATCTCTGCGAGCTGACTGTTGGAAGAGGCATACGAATGATAATTCAATATGAAAGAAGAAATATCTGAAGAGATCATCAGTTGTTATTAAAATACCATTTAGGTCAGGTTGTGGAACAGAATTCAGTGTTGATCTGTTGTGTAATCAGTATGTGTAAAACATTTTCTTTGCATGGAGTTGATATGTGCTAAATATAATGTAATGTCCGGCTCGTGATCATTGTTACACGGTCCTGTGCACTTTGGTTCTGAACACTGTGGAAACACAAATGGTGACAAACTAGATACCTAGTCGTCACTCATTAAATCGAGTCATTTATTTAATCTCGCTTTTGTTAGTATGGGTTTTTTTTTTGCGGCAAAATAAAAGTTTTTGATATTTTACAAATACCCTCCAGGTAATTAAATGTCAGCCACAGTAGTCAAGAACATGGATCTATTACTGGAGATCTGTGGACAGCTCCTCACTAGCATACTAATTTATCAGTAAGCTGGTTAGTGTGGCGATGACTTACATTCAGTCAATAGTTGCTGACACTGATTGAATAATGGTGTTGGTGTGTGATGCTGTGGTGAGTGCATGGTGGTCAAAAGAAACCTGGTGAAATGCAATAGTGTGTGTGACTGTTTCTCAGTGTGGCAGACCATTCACTGCCCCGAGGAGATGCAGCTGAAATAACCTCTGACATTCAGACTGAATGGATTGGCCCTTCTCTTTCCACCCTCACTCTGCTGTGGGTGTTCATGTAGGAGTTGTTCAGAGGCTGGTCACCAGGCTGGTTTCATGGCTGATTACCACAAACGTCTTTCCAAATCAGTCAAGAGCAAGCCAGCCAGTGCTGGATCGTTCCTGCATTCTGTTTATGATGATGTGCATTTATGGACACAGTCGCACAGATCTACAGTCCAATAAACCGTCTCTTATTGAGATTAATAATTTAACATGATCCTAATTTAATAATTCACGTACAGCACACGTTTGTACTGTCACTTACCACTGCTGCTGCCATAAATGAGACGCAGCAAGAAATGAAAACAGTAGTGCTGCAGTAAATGTCAGATTTGTGTCAATTGTGCCGAAAGGTCAGTCTGTATAGGTCAGACCTGTAGCATGTCAGATGTGAATGTTGTTACAGTCATGGAAAAACGGAACCTCATAAGGTTAAATACATGGAGACACATTAGAGGAAATGCTTGTCTTTGAGTAGTGTGTTAATATAGTGTTCCTGTGAGCTGCCACTTGGCACTGTCTGTTCAATAATTGTTGATTATCAGCATCTTGTGCACAAAGAAAATCCAACCCAAAAAAAACATTTCTCTTCATGGGGTAATTGTTGATCTGAAATAGTGTAATGGCAGTGATGTTGAATAAATCATCAATATCCAGCACAACATAATGTACAAAACTTCAATAAATACAAATGAAAATTCTAACTGAACAGTCTGAACAACACAACATGTTCTGAAGCTGCTATCACTCTGCTCTCAGTGTGGAATAATTCTAAATACTGTATGTTAACACTCGAGCTCGTATTCCCTGATTTGGATACAGTAAATCATCAGAGCTGATTGAGATTCTTGGAGTTGAACGTGCATTTAGTAGCTGCGGCTTATGAGGTAAAGCGGGTGGTCCGCTAATCACATGGTCAGTGGTTCGATTCTTGGTTCCCCCACTCAGCATGTCAGTGTCCTTGACCAAGATATTGAACCCCAAATTAGCCCTGACTGCTGTACTGGCAGTGTATGAATGGAAGTGATTAATGGGAACCACTGCAAAGAGCTAGATATGGAAGCAATGGATGAAGATGTGAATGTGAATTGTGCTGTAAAGCTCTTTGAGTGGTCATTAACACAAGAAAAGATACATAAAATACAGTTCTGTTTTGTCGTTCATTTTGCAGCAACTTCAAGGAATATTTTTGTCCCAGTTCAAACTTAGGACTCCGAGAGCCAAACAGATCAGCAGGAGTTCTTTTAGTGGTGCTGATCACCAGTCTGGTCATTGTGTTTGTGTGCGTGAGAAAGAAGAAAGTAGAGCTGTACAATAAAGCAGCGGTATAAAACACTAAGATAAATTTATTTTTGAGAAGTAGGAAAAACTGGGTCATTATGCATCAACACATACCCCCTCAAATGCACCTAAGGGGTGAGGTGGTCTGCTCTACAGACACTGAACATGTCTCTTTTTTCTTCATGTGAAGTGTCTCATGTAAATAGTAACATCATGAGGTGTTGAGAACATTTCCTATAGCAGCCATAATCACAGTGGTTTTGAATGATGTGGCCTCTTCATTATTCAATCACTGAAGATGTGAGAGATCCATTATTTCCCATTGATTGCCTTTGACTCATCATCATTTTGTAGATATTACATTTGGAGTGTTTTGTTTTTGTCGCATGCATGGTTTTAATCAGTCAAATTTAAATAAGAGATATAACATTGCAGCTGTTTTTCAACACGTAATTATGGAATGTTTTTTTACCTTGTATCAGAATGGTGTAGCTACATGTGGCATGTTAAGTATTTCCATCGCGTCTCAGGAGTCCTCTGTCACTTGGCATGAAGGCTGTCACTGCCAAGGGTATGTGCTATTGATTTTTACAGAGGAGGCTTGATATTGACCTGCTGGGATGTCTAGAGAAAGCCACTACATCCAGCTGACACCCAGCTGTAGGCCTCCAGAGCATTATGCCTCTTTGTGACTGGTGCTGCTATTTAAACAATGATGCGTCACACAAGGGAATTAATTCCCTGTCTGTGTATCCCAATGTATTGGTTAATAGAAGTGTTGGTCCTGTGAAAACACAAACATCTCTTTAGTATTATGACCACCAATGATAAAAAGTGTGTGTTCCTGTGGACACGCATAGTCCTCCCCTCAGCTTGTATGTTCTTCAACACTGATATTCTGTCAGTTATACAAGTGGTGATAAGTTGAGATGTTTCTTTATGTGAGTTTGTTTGCAGTCCACATGTGCCTTATGACAGGGCTTCATTGTCAACTGCTTTTTTTCCTCAAAAAAAATGTGTACACTATATAATGTATTTTGGAGGATGAGTTAGTAAAATGTTGCCTATTGCATTTTTTAATAAAACAGTTTGTCCAAGCAAAAATGTGAACTTTTTGTGTCACGTAGACTCTACGGAGACAGCTCCCCCCTTATCTGTATGGTTAAGGTTGGTCTGTAATTTGACCATACAGGGTTTAATGTATCCGTCATTTGGTTGAAATTGTCGCGCTGACAGTCTTCAGCTTCCGTGGGGAAGACACTGATGGCCTCATTTCTGTTTTTAGTCAAGTACCTCATTTTGCTCCCCGTGGTATATTTTCTAGGACACTGCCATGTACAGAACAAGAATTCTGAAAACACAAAATATGGTTCCAATAAATCAGACTGGTTCAAATGCCTCCAAAAGTATGATTTATATGTTAGTGAAGTGAAATTGTGAGAGGGACTCTGTAATGTACCTTGGGCATTGCCTAGGTTGTTTTTAAAGCTGAATTTATTTCTTACCAATAGGTACTCAAAAATCCCCCAACAATATAAGTGTTGGAGCTGTAACTTTCCCCAAACTAATGATTCTGCTTGGCTTCTGACAACAAAAAAGAATTTGCAGCCAGAGAGAAAGATATGGAAGGGAAAAAAATCACCATGAAGATGAATGTTTCAATGGGATGTTTTTTTTTCTTTCCTTTTGCCCTGCCTTCAGCTCAGAGTTGGCCATGATGAATTGCTTAATCTGGGCCACTAAGGGTCCCTGTCCCTTCCAACTAAACACTAGTTCATCTTCAAGCTGTTGCGTCTGTACAGTGCTGTCTCATATAAGAAGAAGAAGAAGAAGCTCAAACACTGAGTGTAGCTGGGAGATGTTGTGAGCCGCTGAGTGATAACCGACCACTCAACTGGCAGAATTGTCCGTAATGGCTGCGAGTGAGGTTTACGCTGGTGCAGCGATTACAGGAAAACATTTTGTGAGATCTCAGGCAGACATAGTGGATATGCCGAGTCCAAAGTGGCCACAAACAATTTCTTTTTGAGTGCACTCCTGGAAAATGGATTGTCAAGCTTCATGGTAGCAGAAGCTTTGGATATCCTAAACTGAACCTTGGAAACTCTAGTAGAAGAGTGATTTCAGGGTTTCCCCACCGATACAACAAATAGACATAGCGCCTTAGTGATACTTTTTTTCACACTTTTCTCAGCTGATTGAAATGGAAAGAAAAAAACAATGCTGGGAATTTCATTCCACTCAATGTCACTGTACTTTGCTGTCACTAAAGGTCACTTTGCTTCTCTGTCCTTGCCTCTGCCTGTTGGACTGATGGCCGGAACATACACACAGAGGTTAGAGTACAGCTTGGTAGATCTTAAGTTGTTGTCTTCATCAAGTTAACGGTGACTCTTGTGAACAGAAAATGTGAAGAAAGACATATTTACATCAGTTGTTACAACACACAGCATGATATTTACACTTATAAGAAATTGTTATCTATACGCCTTAAATGATAGCTCTGATTGTGAAGACAACCATTTTCACACCATTAGAAAAAAAACATAAAACATTAAATGCACCTGTCGTCAGCACCTTAATGGATGCTGACGTAGTGAAGCATTGACAGCAGCATCACCGTGCTCATTATTATGTTTTATTTTGTTTGTTGGATTAAGCTGCATTTGGGAAGGAAATGGCTTTTTTTGTTTTGGTTGATTTTTGCTTTTACTCGCCAAATCACAGCACTGGCTGTTCCTTCCCAGGAGTCTGTTTTTTGTGATAAAATAGTATGTGAGAGATGGGAAGTTTAGTTTGTGAATTGTGTACCATTGACAGGGAGTATTTTACAGTAAACACAGTGCGAGCACCGCAGTAGAGATAACAACAATAACATAACATAAACATTACCAGTGGTAATGGTATCGTAGATTAGAACGTCTTTGCCTTGCAGTGCACTAGTCTCTCCTTGCTATAACAGAATACTAATAGTGTACATTCAAGGTAACATAATGAAATGGAATACCACTCCCCCTGCATAATCAATATATTTTTTTGGTCTCTGTGGATGAGGCAGACTTAATTTAGCTCAGGATACATTATATACTTTTGGCAGGATAATTTGGATTGTCTTGACCCATAGTTTTAGTTTTTAGATTTTAGTTTTTGTGAGAGAGGGCGTGAGAAAGAAACTTCTTTGTTGGTCCCCGCAGAACAGAAGCAGCTCTTCATCTTTGTGCTTCTATCCAGCTGTGTGACGGTATACGTCCACTACTTTTTAAAACCATTTCCTGTTCGCTCCTTGTCTGCATGGTGTAGGGCACATGCTGTTTGGTGTCAATATGGGATCAAACCTCAAGTGACAGGTTTAATATACCTTTCTCAAATAGTATCACGGTCCTCTCCTGCATTAACAATTTCTCATACCAAGTGATTTTTTGCTTCTCCTCCTGACGTGATATGACCTCATTCTTTGTTTTTTTTAATTTGGAAGTATCAAGGCTCTGTAGCAATTCTCAAGAATCTGTGATGAAAAGAATAAATACAACAAGAACTTTGCAGGTCTTGGCATGGCTTTTTAAGTTGCTTTCCCGGAAACTAGTCATTGGACTGAACTATTTCCAAGCATTACTTTTATTTATATTTTTACATACCGGTTGTGCTTATTATTTCTATACTGAGAATTAGGTTTCAGCCCTTATAAAGTATACCAATGAGAGGATTATATTTGGTTATAGCCTGTGTCTGTATGTTGTCAAGTCTTCACAGTGGTGTATCAGTGCAGGGAAATTGTCTGTCTACCCCTAATTTCATTTTGTCATAAGGGAATAAACACCCTGTTTTTTCCATTCACAATCATCTCTGGCAGCACTAAGCCCATGATGCACCAACAGCACAACAGAGGGTACTTTAAAAAGAGCACCAGACTTACTCTCACACACTACATCTGCTCTTCTTCCAGTATTCCCTTTGATAAGAAAATTGGATATGTTTTTAAGTATAAATGAGACCTTTGAAATGCATGTGTTGTGAAACACAAATAAATCTTGATAAACCAAAAGTCAAGAAGAATAGGGAAAAAATAAGTGAACCAATGTAGATTATTGCTTCAGTGGATTATCTTTATGCCACTTGACAAACTTTAGGTGTGAATAGAGGATGCCTCTCCCTGTAATCATAATTCAACACATTGTCTGGAGACCATACTGCTGAACTAATCCTTAAATCCAGAAGTACTTATATGCAGGGTGACAAAACTGGAAGATTATTGGCCTACCAGTCATGTCGGACCATTTTCTTTCACCTAATCCCAACGTTCAGAGATATTACAAAGACCCCCAATCATTTTTTGAGAAATTCTAAGATTGCTGTCATTTGCTGTACACAACTGAAGCCGGCTCTGGCTTGCAGGACTTTGCAACATTTTAGTCATGCTTGAAATCCCATTGGGTCACCAAGGTGTAGTTGAAGAGCTGGAAAATAGCTACAACCAAATTGCATCCATTAAAAGTTAGCATTTGTTTCCAACCTAAAACCTTTTTAACATTTGTGGACTTCTGCGCCAGAAGCTGTGGTATTCTTAGACACAGAAAAAGCTTTCAGTCCTGTGGCTTGGACATATTGCTTAGAGAACTTAAACCTTAGATTCAAGGAGGACAAAAAACACCCTGTCAGTATACTTCCCAATTAGACTTCCTCCTCCACATAGCAGGGTTGTTCCTTGAGTCCTGTCTTATTCTCTTCAGTCTTCAGGTGCTTCCATTTGAACTTTGTTGTGACCTGGAACTCTTGTAATACATTTTTCTAGATTCTCATTATCTGTCCACAACTACACTCAACTTGTTGGTTATAGCTGGTTTCAAATTAAACTGGTAGTAAAAATTAATAAAATTAACTTTATGTCTGCAGCTGTCTAATTGGCAAGAAGTGGGAACCCTTCTTTAACTTTTGACAGTCTGGTCTTACTGCTTAAAAATGTGGTTTGACAGGAAGCAGATTGACCAACAACTACTGCTTTGTCTTCGTATCAGCAAAAAAATTTTTCTTTTATTATATTATTTATTCTATTCATTTTACACCCTTCCTTCCCGCTTTTAAATATTGGCAGTACTTTAATTGTTCAGATTACACCAAACTACGTAACATTGGACCAAATGAGATATGGCATGGTTTTATGTATGAGCTAACCAGGACGTGTATTGCTAAATCTATAAACATAGAGGTGGGATGATCACATCTGTTGTTTAAAAAACATATAGTAATATATGTAAAACTCGTATATTACACATTTTTATGTTATTATTATGAGGCAAGTCTCGACAATGACATCTGTCACAGTCACTTTTCCTGGGCAAGATAAGAAAGGGTGTCTTTCTCTGCCCCATAAATGTTAGAGTTGTACAAATTACAGGGTTGTTGACTGGCACAATTCAACTGAAGGAGGGTGACAAGAACTGCCATGGTTATTTGGATTAGAGGAACAATTTATGGTGACTATTTTTGGCGGCAGTGGCTCCTCTCTTCTAAAGTCATAAAATAAAACTTATTATTCATAGTATTTATTACAGTTAATTTTAAATGGTAGTTTATAAATATGGTCAGAGGAATGCAAGGTACTGATCTAATAAAAAAAACTGACCCATTGATAATGACCCACTTCATGGTCTTTTTTGTTTCTTAACAAAATGTCAGTGCATTTTTTTGTGTGCCTCAGACCACCACAAACCCAAACAATTCTGCTTTCATTCTACCGGTATTCAGTTTGTCTCACGTACACATCTACCAGGCAGGTGGGTGAGTGATGTTTCTGAAAATAAACTACATGATCAGTCAAATTCTTCATAGCACACAAGTTACAGGTTACTTTTCAGGTGAACACAGTTATGACCGAATAACTGAATACAATTTGAAAATTTAAAAAATCATTTTTTACATAAAAGGGAGATTAGAGTTTGACCTACAGCAAACCACTACACAACATTCACCATTTTGTCCATGGTAAAGCTTGTTTTTGTGAGCATGGAGTATAGTTAGCTCCACCATGAATATTAAGCAGCTGCTACATTAGCCTGATTTATATGTGGCTGTTAAACATGGCATTCTTCTTAATTCAGTTTCCCTTAGACTCTAAGTAGAGTGTCCGGTCACCATGAGTCGTAAATCCTTAACTGACCAATCAGCATGTAATCACAAAATGCTACCGTGATATGGGGGCATCCCCCTCCATGTAAGAATGTTAATGCTTTAATGCATCACTGCATGTTTCCATATGTCGCTGCTACAAAACACTCTTTTAAAGCTGTGGCAGTTGATGGCAACAAATCCAATAGCTAGAAGGCAAAACAAAATTCCTTTAGTTTGCTGCTAGGCCGTGGTCTAAAGTTCTGTGTCCTCCCTTTTGTATTTGTGCTGGAAAACCCAACAAAGGGTCCAGAGATACTGATGTCTTAAAGGCAGTAAAACTGCCTCTGTTTTACTGGTTCTTGATGTATGGTGGAGAAGAGGAATAAGCTGGACGCACAAATACTGTATAATGCCACTCAGTTCTGTAGGCTGACATCTGTTTAAACCTCACGTAAATATACTTTCCGTAGCACAGACATCACTGAACTGTTGTTTATTATAATTGACATTTGAGTGTGAGCTGTGCACAGAAGCATGGTCTAATACTACATGGAGACATAAAGCTGTCATAGTAGAGATAAATGGCAAAAAAGATGGGGAAAAACTGCAAAATAAACAGCAACATAGAGCCTGTTTGTTGAACTGTCATGTGATCATCTGTGTTGAGTTGTGATCATGTCTGTTGTTGGTCTGACACCTCACTTGGATGTGGTAATATATGTCTTATGTGTCGCATTTGTCTTTATAATGACAAGTGTCCGTGGGTCAAAGGCTAAGTAGCCACTGGGATGACTCACAGCATATCAGAGTAATAGCTGTTTAACTTGACACTCTTGTTTAATCCCATTCAGCCCCATTTAACCCCGTTTCACTCAGTGGTCCTCACAAGGAAACAGGAAACAAGATTCGTTAAGCACTGAAAGATTGACATTGTGATAATTGGCATCCCAGCTGGTAGGTGTGCAAGCCTCCACAGTGCCAGTCAGAGGTATAATGTCTTATCCCTGGGTTGTTTCGGGATCATCTGAGGTCAGCTGGGTAATTGGACAAATGTGGTGGTAACAGATTTCTACTAATACAATTTATTGAAACTTTTGCAGTCTATGCACTGCATTGAAACAGAAACGGACAAATCAGTATAGGTCATCAGATCTGATTGATATGTGCCTGACATACACAACATTTAATAACATGAGAAATCAGTCCGCAGACTTGGTTGGCAGGTTAAATAAAGTTGAACTGCTCCGTGATTGCAGTTTTCACTCCATGAGAGCCTAATCTAAATTCTGTAACATTTATGTTTAGGGCTTGATAAGTCAGCTTCATTTGAATGTCTAACCTCAAATTTACCTTGTGTAATCACAGTGGGGGGTTTTTTTCATCCATATTGACATTTTATGTTTGTTAAATTATTTTTTTGTTAAAGAACTCATCCTACAGTCCAAACTGCTGTTGGTGCTGTTGGTGAAACTGCAACTCACAACAAAAAGCCAATCACAAACAATAAGGCTATATTCTTTCATGACACTGTATAAGCAACGTATATCCCATATGTGCTGCAGATATTTCCCACCAACTCTGATTTGACATAAGGTGACACAATTCAACAGTACTGGTTCAAGCTTATTCATAGTATGTCACCACATTGAATAGATGTGCGCATCCAACATTTACTCTTATATTCTCAAATATAAAGTATTATATATAGTACTTTGTTGCTTTCCGTGGTGTTGTGGTACCAACTTTCACATTCCTCTTATCAGTGCAAACTAACCAATGTCTCATCACCTGATGATGATCTTATGATTATCCACTCTCTGTCGACCTGTGTACACCTGCTTTTACCGCTATACATTTGGCACGTTATTAGATCGTGGTGAAATAGTGGTATATTGACATGGGAATTGTACCAGGCAACTATACTGGTTAGTCATATGCTTATTTTTTAATTATCATTATCAGGAATGATAATGACCAAATTATTCACTGCATTTCATTTGGCTCAAGAGTTTGTGTTGTGTTTTACTGTGGCATCAGCAGAAACTCTGTGCTAAATTGTCACTATGTCTGTAAAGGATGTAAAACGTCGACTACTTCTCTAATCTAGTCCTCCCCTGTTTTCCAGTGCCATGAATCAGCCTGGACAACAGCTGCTACCCACATAGAGGTCACTTCACCTCTCATTCGATTTGCTTTGGTTCAGAGGATGCTGGTAATGTGTCGTGGGCGCAGGAAGTTCCTGGCGGCCTCCCTTGCCCTGGTCTTCATCCCAACACTCACCTGGCTGTACCTGTCAGTTGGGAGCTTTCAAGGTAAGTGCCTGGGTTTGTACATGCAGGGGTCATGTCTCAACCTAAATATAATTTTTAATGACCTGTAATCAAATGCCTCTGAGGACTTACAGAAGACTAATTTTTAATTTCTACTAAATATTCAGTTTCAGCTGATGACTGAGTCACTGAACTCAGTCATCTGGCAGTAGATCAGGTCATGAAGGTCTGGGGACTGAATGTTTCTTACATTTTTTATTGTTATTTGCACACAAAGTAAAATGTCATAAAATCCAAATCCAAAAATAAGAAATGTTAGAGGTGGTCAGGAAGCCACAGACCTTAAGAGAGAAACAAGATTTTTGTAACTAAAATAGCATATTTCAAGACAAAAACAACAGAACAAAAGGACAGAAATGTTGTTTTTCACTTCTCCAAACATACATTTCCAGACGCATCTCAGAAAGTCTGGGGAAACAAATGTCTTGAAGACAAAGTCACCCTTTCCTTCCCACTCTGCAGTGGAGGTGGTTTATTAATGAATTACTCAGCCCTGTCCAAAGTTGATTACTTCCTCCAGACAATAAAGTCCTGGAGTTCTTGGAGCCATTTTAATGACTTTGACTCGCAGGATTGAAATGCTGCAGTCGTGCCGTTTTTAATTATGATTAAATGGACAATTTTGTCTTGGGGTCGCTGTCCCGGAGAATGTACATGTGAAGACATTCCCATAATGCAATTGTCACCAGGGTCTGCAAAGTAATTATTCGATTTGGCAGTAAGGTCCTAGCAGTAGGGAGTAGTTGCTAGAAATGTGATAAGTTGTGAAAGGACCTGGCTGCAGGCGGCGTCAGCTGTAGGTGAGGCCTGAATGTGTGAGACAGGAGCAATGTGCTTCTGCTGGCTTTGACTCTCCCTTTAACACTCCTCTCTCTACATCTCTGATCTGCTTTTGTTGTTCTGTCGCCGTTTTCACTGCTTTTCTTTTTTGTTTCGCCTCCTCTCTCTGCTCTCTTTATCTGTCTAGCAGTGACAGAGACGGCAAGTCTCTGGGGTCTGTAAAGCTTTGTCTGGATGAGCAGGACACAGAGTAGAGAGCTGAGGACAACTGTTAGAAAAATGCACCACAGGACGAAAGGTGTCTGGCCTCTATGTCCACATACTTCTGAGTATTTTGGTCAGGGGCTGCTCCACTGTCAGTAGAAATGTACTTTTAACTAAGGTTGGAGTATGAAGGTCATCAGGTGTGTAGATTTTCTGATTTTAACTTGGATATTTAAGATTATAGTAATACATTTGCAGGAAATAGTCAGCTCATGACAAAACAATGACAAAACAATTTGAAATTTGTCACTGATTTTTTTTTTTAGATTTACAACTCTAGTCTTTGAGAAATTATTTTTCTCACACCCACACTCAGACTAATACACCCTCTATAGCATTTTATTGTTACTGATATTTGTAAAATCAAAACCACATATCTGATGAAGCTCTGCAACCTCTAATTGACTTTGATATTTGCACCAACATTATTAGTTGACTGATTGAATATAAGACTCCAGATTCCAGCTGCGAGAAGGCATAGAAACTCTGAACTCCTTAAACACCCTGCTTATTGCAATAGTAATAAACATGCAGTACATGACTGTCCATGTAGAGGTCTAGCTCACAATGTCTCAGTGTCCCTTTGTCTCCTAGGATACTGAGAAATACCATAAATTAATTAAGTGATTCATTGATTTAGACACAATCTGCATGTCTTTGAACTGCGGGAGGAAGACAGAGACTTGAGTACCAGGTGGAAACCTACAGAGACAAAGGGAGAACATACAAACTCTACTAAGTAACTAAGTAACCACTGAACCAATATTTACTTGTAAACCTTATTACTCTGGCACGAGCAATTTAGCAATGTATCACCACGCTACCTGCCAAATACAGGTTACTAAATTTTAAATGGCTTCCACTAGGTTTGAAAGATCCAATTGAAACTGCTGAGTTAGGCTTTTTAAGGTTTGTCATTCTCCTTTATGCCCCATTTTTGGGCAGACGGTGTAAAACAAAATAAGTAAAAGAATGAATAAATGAGTATTGGTTGAATTACTCATGTGCATCTTTGAAAACAAATCACGTGTCCCCAGAAAACCAGATTAGTGAATCCCCGTATTCCTACAAATCGGCAGTAATGGGATCTGAGAAATGAATGTTTGATTTTAAATTTCTCAATTAAATTAGCAGACTCTGTCTTTTTTTTTTTTTTTGCAAGAGCCCAGAATGCAAATGTTGTCTCTTACTCATTAATCACATAGCCTATTTGCTACTTCATTAGTTTGGCCTTCCTGTCAAAATTATTTTAGCTCCCCTCAGGCTTTTGTTGAACCTTGCGGGTCCCGCTTTTGTAAAAGTCTTTCTTATTCCAAACAAACGAGTGTCCTACTCCAGGGAATCCATTTACAGTAACATTTCCCCTGATAGCCCAGAAGTGGAAATTAATGTCCTTGTGTTTTGACTTAGGCCTTTCTATTGACCCCAGACTGCCGTCTGGGCAACAGAGAAATTCACTTTGAAGCATTCCAATAGTTTATGTCTGAGAGGTTTGTATTGTTTGCATTGTGAGTAAATGAGCCAAGTAAGAGGTCTTACTTGCCAAGAAGGTCCTCTTATTTGGCTCATTTACTCAGCTTAAGACTTAAGCTTGTATTTTTACCGCAGGAACTTTGTTGAGACTCCTTCCTATGTATTTCCATGGCAGGGACTCTAGATTATATTACAAGGAAATCTTTTTGTCCCCTGAAAGTCTAAGAAGACAATTCCAAATTGTTAAGTGTAAATGGTTGTTTGTCTCTATGTGTTAGCCCCTTGATAGGCTGCCGACCTGTCCAGGGTGTACCCTGCCTCTCACGCAGTGTCTCCTGGGATTGGCTGTAGCTCCCCCCGCGACCCTCCAAGAGATAAACAGTAGATAATGAATGGGATGAATGCATGTTGTTGAAAGACGAGAGAGAATGGTTGGGTCTCAAGATATTTCATTAATTCATAGTACCACATGAAGGATAGTAGCTGTAGATGTAACATAGATATACCTTTCGCCTGACCTTTTCTCTTGTTTCTATTTTAGTCACTTTCTTATTCAGTCAGTTCTTCTACCTGTCCCGGTTCTCCCACAGTGAAGTAATTTTCTTTGAAAAGTGTAGTTTTCGGGCAGCACGGTGGCGCAGTGGTTAGCGCTCGTGCCTCACAGCAAGAAGGTCACTGGTTCGAATCTCGGTTCGGGGGACCTTTCTGTGTGGAGTTTGCATGTTCTCTCCGTGTCTGCGTGGGTTCTCTCCGGGTACTCCGGCTTCCTCCCACCGCCCAAAAACATGCATTGTGGGGGTTAGGTTAATTGGCCACTCTCTAAAAATTGTCCATAGGTGTGCATGTGAGTGTGAATGGTTGTTTGTCTGTTAATGTATTCTGTGTTGGCCCTGCGATGGACTGGCGACCTGTCCAGGGTGTACCCTGCCTCTCGCCCGATGTCAGCTGGGATCGGCTCCAGCTCCCCCCGCGACCCTTAACAGGAGTAAGCGGTAGAAGATGAATGAATGAATGAATGAAGTGTAGTTTTCTCCACAACATTGTGATTTGAGTCCTACAGAACATGACAGTTTCAGGCTTCTGTAACTTGTTTTCGTTCGGGAAGATGTAGAATTTGCTTCTTCACCATGAGGCTTCACCCTCCAGTAGAAACATTTGCTATCGGGAAGATCTGATCCCATATACAGTCCTAGCCTAATATTGATCGATGGCATGACTTAGGCTACTTCAAGGACTCTCTTCAAATAAGCATGTATTACTCTCTGACTATTACTTTCTGAAAAAAGAGTAAAATTCCCCCAAACCACTATATCTTTAAACTGTCTATTAAACTTAATCACACAAATTAAAAATGCTGTATGCGACCTCCTTTTGATAACTCGTATTTTTTTTTACTTCCATTCACCGAGCCTCATTTGAGTGCCTGCAACCTCCTGGGAAGGCCTGCCTCACACTTTGAAAACCTCTGCTCTTATCTGTTACAGTATGTTCACATATTAACTTTGTGGATCCCTATGGATCACAGTATACTCACTGTCAGCTTTGATCGCGCAGTACAACGTAATGACAGAATGAGAAACATACGTACATGTACTCTAGCAAATAGATAATTCCTTTTATAATTTAAGTAATGGATATTGGTTTAAAAATTAGCTTGTGGGTGGGGGTGGGTGTAAAGCCAGCCATATTAAATGAAAACTGCAAGACATCATTTATTTACATTCCTCTGATGCATATGCTAGTTTATCCAAAAAACAGAACACACTATTTTTCCTGATAATGGGGGCATTTGTACATTTTGAAAGTTTGCTAGGTCACCTTGGGAAAGCTGCCAGTAAACCGTAATGCAAATTTACACCCTAGTGTTGCCTCAGTTCACAGTAGAACAGTGTTGAATAATTTCTCCAAAATCATCCAAAGGTGTGCTTTGGCCCTGGATATAATTTATGTAAGTGTGTGTGTGTGTGTGTGTGTGTGTGTGTGTGTGTGTGTGTGTGTGTGTGTGTAATTAGTTCAATCTAAAGAGTATATTATAGAACTCCTATGTGTACATCCCTTAAGGTTCTCAGTGTCATTGTTAATCTGTATCTGTATTGTCTCAGCTCAGTGTCTGAAATATTATTCTTAGTTTAACCTGTTATTGGATAATAAGAAAGTGGTACAAAGCAGTGAAAATGGTTGGGTTCTCTTTTCATAATTATATACGGTATTATAAGGGTGGAAATGAACTGAATTGATACAATGTTTAATCTCTGCATGTGTTAACAGATAGAGTATTTTACTATTTACTGAGAAACATGTTGACAGAAACTAACGCTAAACAGTCATTTAGTCTCCCCCACAGTCATTAGTTATTACGACTACACACAGCACATCCAGCAATGTTCTTACATTAAGCAAGCAGAATATATCCTGAGCAATCACACTTGCAAGTGAGAGCTACAGTTATTGCTAATGGACTGTATACATGGTGTATTGGGTGATGATGTAATAGATGAATAATGCTGGGTGAGTATTCAAACCTATTAGATGCAGGCACACAGAGCACCATCCATCCAACCATCAAAGTAGCGTTCTAAGTCATTGACCCAGGAAGTTCATCCATTTTTTATTACCATGCTATAGTGACTTTCTACATGATACCATCCAGGATCAGACCACCTCTGTCAAGATTAGGCAGCTGACATAACCTATCTTTCTGAAAGAACCACACACACGCGCAATCCTTCTGGGCAGGAGAAAGGCTGTTATCAGGCTTGTTAACCTCACATGCAGGTAGTGGATAGTTATTATGGCAAGTCTTTTATGTCTTTCCCTTTGTTTTAATAAAGTGGAAGTTTTATTTTCATCGTTTTTCCAATGATCAGACTGTTCTAAGGGATCTGCTTCCACTACATCATATTTTTCTTTCTTCAGCAGCTGATTGTACCTTCAAATGTAGCCTCCTGAACTCACAGATGTCTCTGTTGCGTGCAGAAGGACAAAATGTTTGCCGTGAATGATTCCGACATTTAAATTGAGTATTTCTACTGAGTGTCAGCCGGTGCACTGAGCTGCCATAGCACAGCGTGTAATATTGGTTTCTTCCTAAATGACTGTTTTATCATTCTGTGCAGGCAGGAGATTGTGTTACTGAATTATAGAGTGCGGAGGTCATGAACAGGTCTTACTTCAGTTTTGACATTCTATACAGGGCTATGTATTACAAATTTTCTTTGGAGTGAATACATTTTTAATCTTCTTTTCCCTCAACCTGTCAGATAGTATCACCGCATGAGTCTTTGTCACCATACTCCTTACAATCAGTACAATGTTATTATTATTATGATTATTATTATGATAAATTCCAATAAAACAAAAAACCTTTATGTTGAAAACTCAGCAAATTGCAGAACCATAACTAATTTAAAAACAACATTCATTTTCGGTTACTAAATTCTTTCTGTTTATTTTTTCATTGGTAAACTACTTAAGCTGCATATAGGGTTGTGGTCTCAGCAGGATTAGGGATAATGGGGAATAGTATTCACTCCCTTCTCCTTGTCCTAGTGATTAGACAAAATGGCGGCTGGCTGCTGCACTTGTGCAGTAGAGTTTCAAGCTGTCTGCCAGGTCAACAGATGCCACCACATGATGGATTTGTCGCCACTGGTCCGACGATATCTGCCTAAGAGCAGGAGGGAGAGGACGGAGCTTTAGGGCTTCAGAACAGCTGAAGAGAATTAAAGCTGACACCCATGAATGCACTGGGAGTGTGGCACCCAAACAATCATGAATCATTCAGTGCGACAGGTGTCTGGATTAGAGGTCAGCTGATTAGCTTTATAAACACTAGTTACTATGTTTTTACTGGATAGAAATTAGCTGTGAAGCCATAGATACAGCTCACTGTCAGTTTTACTTTGTTTTACTGGAAGAGATGCAGTTTGCAGTACATCCCAGTTAACAGTAAACAGATTTTAATTTGACAACATATGCAAGCCAAACATTTATCAATATAAACCTGATCTGTGTTGAAACAAATCATTTTTTGACGACACATGTTGTGTTGCATCCGCATATTGCACTGTTGTTTATTTATTTCTTTTTTTGTCCTGAGGTGGGACATTTTGATCCATGTGTTTTATGGAGGCTTTTGTTTGCACATAGACAATGAGCTCCATGACAATTACCTCAAATAAATTGGCTTGGCTGCGTAAACGTCCAGGTGCATCTGCTGCCCTGAAAATGCCATATGCAATCTCTGAGCAGCACAAACAAACGGTCATTGAGTCCATTTCAGTGGGATTAGGCCCAGCAAACCCACTCTGGAAATTAATTACGGCTTGGACGAAAAGGAGTCCAGAAGGTGCTTTGGTTTCCTGAGACAAGGCTCAGTGCTCCTCCACGTACAGTAGCCACTGGCTCTCTTTATATCTTACGTCGACAGGAGACATTAAATCAGAAAGGAAGAAAGAAAGACAGAAAGAAATAAAAACTAAGTCACTCCCCCTTCATTGCTTTGGTCCTGAAAATCGTTTTGGATTTCTTATTAATTTTTGATGACATTTTTGATTGACAATGATCAATACAATATTTTTTTCTTGTACGTTTTGTACGTTGTACTTTGTACAAAATAACAAAACTCAATTACATTTCTTTGTCTTATTGACTTGTCGACATGCACGCACGCACGCGTACACACACACACACACACTACATCAATATCAGATTTCTTTACTCCCTGTTAAGAAGAGAAAATAGTGCAAGACGAAGTTATCATGACTGTAGTTTAGTGGCATTGCCTCAGGAGAAGTAGAGGATGTTTATATGTATCTATGTCAACTTGGGAACAAGACTCTGGAAAGCCATCCCCTGCAAGACAGATCAATACATGTAATTGGAGGTATAATGCCTCTGGTTTCCTGCCAAATATGGAGCTTTCTGTGCCTGTCTTTTCTCCCCATTGAGATTCTGAACAAAGCACCCGCTGTAGTCTTTAATGATCTTCAGCCAAGTCTTTCCCACTACCACCCCTTCCTGCTTTGGGAGATGAGGTTACGAAGATGTCGTGGCGAGAGCGAGAGTTTCATCTCCTCTCAGAAGATTCATCTTCCAGCCTCTCAACAGGATTCGGAGCTGCTTGTTCATATCTGAAGCAGCCGGAGAGGAGGAAAGGAAATTGCTCCTGACGTGGATACACAGGGTGCAGCCTGCTCTGCTGTTAGTGCTGGCAGTATTGATCCAAAGATATCTCTGTGCATCGACACTTTGATGCAACTCCTAAATGTAAACCAGACTTCTCACTGGGATCCTCATTGACTTTGTCTTTTTAGGAGAAAAAGAGCTATTGAAGCAAAATAAACCTTTTTTTAAAAAATTCAAATCATTACTATTTATTCAAGTGTTACTGTTTCCAGTTACTATTTGCTTTGTAACTTTGTAACTTAATATATGAATAATTGGCAAGTGACAAAAAGACAGTAAAACAGTGAGATTTGTCAATGTCAGAGATTTGTGAACCTGTGACAACAACACAAACAAAATAATCTTGAAAGCAAAGCTCTTGATCTCTAGTAATAATCAATAATAATAATAGAAATTTAATGAAATAGTTTTTCAAGCAAATCCTTCTTATTTAGTTTGCTGTTGACTTAAAACGTTATACTAATGATGTTCAAACCTCCAGGCACTGTAAACAACCGAAAAGAAAAAACTACAAATTTGGAACTCACATCAGTACATCAGTCCAATGGAGGCTGTAGAAGAAAAAGGAACTAATGGAAAAAAAGATGGAAAAATAAGAAGTGAAATGTAGACCAGCAATAAATATAGCTTGTAAGGCAGAAATGCACCACTGTTGCCGCGAGATGGGAATTGCTTTACACTTAATCAAATCTGTGGCTGGATGTTCCTGCCTTCACTCAAACAACTAATTTACTTTAATTCCAGCACGAGGTAAAAGGGAGAAATGCTGGTCGCCAAGGCGCAGGTTGTCTGTGGCTTGATTTATGGTGCAGCCTGTTATCTGTGAGAGAGAAGAGGGGTGCAGTGCAGTGTTGAGTGCGGTTCAGTGAGTCCATCCTGTGAGGACAGATTCACTCCTGAGTTATAATTACACACTTTTCATGTTACTTTCTTGGGTGGCGGGATGAGTCAAATATTAATTAAAGGTATGTCAAACAGTGCTGTGGTGAACTCACTTTCCCTCTGTGAAGGTTTGGCTTGTTTCATTTCATTTGCCTTCTGCCATTTCAACACGTGACCTGATTATATACATCATATATCACTTATCTCATACGGTTATACCTCTTTTATTCTCCTTTTTATCAGTATCCAAAGTGGGCAGGGCGCTTTGCCTTTACCTGCTAACCCCACTGCTCTGTTTCTGAAATGTGTCTGACACGTTAAAATAAAAGCTGCACATACTGAAGATTAAGGTTCAAAAACTAGTAGACACACACGCCAGCAGACAAAATGATTGAGATGTTGCTGCCGTAGCGTTTTGTATGTTGCATGACTGGTAATGAGAAAAGAGATAACAGAGATGTTTGTTCGGATCTCGGTTTGATACATTTGTGTGGTTTGCAAACCTAATCTGCATATGCAGTGAATCCATGACATACAGGAAAACTGCACTGCAACACTCATAGGCCAGCATAGAGGTGGTCACTACACAGTAGGATACAGGAAAGACGCATCTGCATGTGATCTGTTTCAGATCCGTCCTTTGAAATATGTCTGAGTCAGACCCAGTATCGATCTGTAGAGCTAGGTCGGGATAACTTTAAATCTTACCCCTGCTGTCATCGGCACTTGATTGTAGGAGCACGTTGATATGAAAGTTGTCCAGGATAAATGGAGGAACAGACCAGATATGCGTTAAATATCTCTAGGTTTTGAAGATCCATTTTTTTCAATGTGACACTGAATGTGTGTGTGTGTGTGTGTGGGGGGGGGGGGAATGCAGTTTTGTAGCTGTTTATTTAGCTTTTTAAATAGCTGCAGATGTACTGATCAGAACATGCATATGCTGCATATGCAACCAAGATATAGGATTATTTGTAAAACTGAAACACTGTTTAAGCAGAATATTAGACCAGTCTTATTAAAGTATTTACCATCCGCCGTCCCCTCGCTTCGCCCTCTGTGCTGTGTCTGAGTTAGTGATCTGACAGGTGGCTTACTCTCCGTGAAAGAGCAGAGGTGAACCCTGGGAGAATCTAAGCCTCAGGTACGCCTGAGGCAATGCATTTTGGTCCCACCCATTATAAATCAAAACATGATTAGTTAATTTACATGCCCTTTTCTTCAGAAGCACATGCAGCTTTGGAGGCTTCAGACACTTTGTCTAGGTTATGACGTCCTAACCAATACGTGAGGCAGCTGAGATTTGTTTAACCTTGACAATATAAAAGTTCTATTTTCATTTTAGAATTGAAATCCTATTGGTTATAAATTTCAGGATACAATTAAAATGAGGCAACAGTAATTCTAAATTGAATTACATGTACTATTTAAAAGGTTTATAGGGTTTCTAAAGGTCAAGGTGTCCCTGAATTTCCACTACTACTGATTGCCCTTTTCTAACATAGCAGCATGGTGTTATATCTTTTTACAAGTTTTAAACGTCAGGTCTTACTCCTAATAATAAATGCATTTCTTCTTGACCAAACCCACAGTGAAGCCCCTCCCCCTGTCACCTCTGGAGGTTCAGTCATCGACGGCGGTTGGAGGAGTGGGCGAGCGGCAGGCCTTAGAACTGCGGGTCCGGGCAGTGGAAGAGGAAAACCGGGCTCTCCGCCGGGAGCTCAGCCAGCCACCCAGGAGCCCGCCAGCACGCCTTCCAAATGGCAGTCACCGTGGCAACCAAAGCCGGGCCCATTCAGAAGAAGGCACTGGCGACAATGAGGGCCAGAAAGCAGCTGCAGTGGGGAACAGCTCAGACTGTGTGCAGCAGCCAGTTGTGGATAAATGCGAGGTGAGACACATTTCAATTTCTGTAGACAGATTTTTTTTAAAAAGGAAAATTTCTATATTACTATAAACTGTTCCATCTAGCAGAGGTAGTTTCCATGAAGTGCCATTACCTCATTCCAAAAACCTATTATAGGCTGGGTTTAGCCTATTAGCCTAATCCTCCAGCAGTAATTGCGTTGGTTTGTTGTTGGGATGTGGCTCTGTGTCAGATGGATAATGTGATGGCTTTGACACAGCCTTGCTGTGATCCCCCCACAGATAGTAGCCCTCAGCTTGACAGCAGATCAGTTTCTAGCTCACAGGGAGACTGTCTGGATGACTGCAACACAGACGGGTAGCCACAGGTAACAATCCGGGAGACTGGCTGGGTATTGTGAAACACTGTCATGGTTTGTACATTTTTAAAAATGAATTTGAATGATTTGTATTTGTCAGACCCGTTCTTCATAATCAAGGCCTTCATTGTGAGTTTAACACATTAGTTTTAAACAACAATCTCCTGGAGGTGGAACCTGACAGTCTTTTTCTGTGTGCAGAAACTTCCTGTGCCTGCGTGGGTTTTTTCCAGGTTTTTTAGTTTCCGCCCACAATCGAGAGGCACGCAGGCCAATTATACCTGACTATATATTACCTGTAGGTGTGAGTAGTTGCCTGACATGTCGGCCCTGTGTTAGGCTGGTGACCTTTACAGAGTGTACTGGCTGAGAGGCTACAACATTTCTTGATACTTAGAAGTGATATAGATAATACGTGGATGAATGAGTGAATGAATTTCCTTGAGTAAGTTCTATAGCCATAGACCAACTTTGGTCAGACTTCAATTAGGTAAATGAATATTCAGCCAGTATTCTTTTTCTAATATAAACTTGTACAGTATACTGAAATTAGATTAAAAACAAAGTGTATCCGACTCATCGGTGAACAACTGATATGTCTCTAAATTATCCCAAACATAGTTCAGACTTTTTTCCCATTGAGCTTTTTTCTTCCTTCCTGACTGGCTTCACCACACATCAGTGCTCTTCTGTCTTCATCAGGCTAATATCTGCCCTGCAGTTTTATTGGTCGGCTGCTATGGCTATTACTGAAGGTTAATGATCACAATCTCCTTTCCCTGTAGTCAACAAGCACAATCTGTGTATATAATTTGGACACATCTTATTCCTCTGCAGCCATGGATCTCATTGTTGTACTAAAGCCATTTAAAACGCATCATTGAGACTCACCGTAACACTATAATATTCCCCCACACACACTTTTGGACTCAGTCGTACGTATATCATCTTGCTGCCAATCATGACAAGAGTCAATGTATACACAGCTAATAAAATTGTCCATAAAAGATTCCCTGCATTTTGAATAAACATTTGCTTTTATACCGTTTTAATTACAAACTAATGGGTTAGTATATGAGTCAGTTTGTTCACAAACTAAGCCCTGGTTTTGAAATTAGTTGACAAAAAGAGAATGTTGGTGAAACTGATGTGTCTAAACAGGGCATCATGAAACGGGTTATGAAGTGGGTTAAGTTAAAAGTCATACTAATCTCAAGACTGCCGGTGCTGTTTGCAGCATTGTTTTTGTTTCTTCATGCAAATCAAAAGCAGATTTGTGACGTGTGCTTTTGAGTCAGCTTGTCTAAACTTTTCAGAAGTTGGAGAAGTTCCCACATTGCAAGATGCTACTTTGATGAATTACTGCAAAGCAAATGTTCAGGGTGATGAATCCATCCTTTGCCTGCTGAGCTGAATCACACAGAATCTGACGCTTCTCGTCTAATTATCAGTGCAGTAACTTGACAGCAGTTTAAACGATCTTTGCTGTGTGATGTAGCACCAGTGCTTGTTGTCCCCGAAGCTTATTAAAGGTAATACACATTTTTTAAATTGAAAAGTAGTTGTTTTTTTCAGATAGGAGTTGCTCTTTATTTCAGGGAAGGCAGGGACCCCTCCACTATGAAACTCAGTTGTGAATCCTGATGTAGGGCATTATGTGAGTGGAACAAAATAGCAAAATGAAAAAATGAATGTGTAGAATCAATATATAATATTTTCTGCTGCTGCAGTATTTTTATTTCAGTGACTTTTTTGAAGCCTGTAATGCAAGCTCTGTGCAATGTTATTTAAAATGAGCACAAAGGGTTTGCGTGTCATAATGCAACTATAGTCAAGGAAAACAAAGGCTGGGTACACTTGTTCTGTGAGGGAAACTACTAAACCTATGAATTATTTGAATGGGAGGACTTCATAATTCATTTTTAAAATCTCCTTATAGCTCAGAGTGAGAATAACAGAAACAGCTTTCTGCCCAGCATTTGCTCTCTCCGTGGCAGGTGTGTGCGATTTGAGTGTGGTGTGTCTGCTGTCCTCCCACACTCACACATTCTCAGCCACAGCAAGGCACTGCTCAAGAAGGCAGCTGACTGCGGGGAAAGCAGTGCTCCTTCGGGGGTGCATGAGGAGAAATCCAGAGAGGGCGGCCTGAGTGTAGCACCTCTGCAGCAGCTTTTCAACATGGCCCCTGTTCATCGGGGGGTAAACCCAGCCAACCTGGCTCCTGCTGGGTGATTCACTGTAGACATTTTGAGAGTGGTAAAAGAAAATACGCATGGATTCTTGACATGTCAAGCTGGCATCAGGGAGAGAGATCTGAAGTTGCAGCTCATACAACATGACCCATGGCTGTGTGGGAGGAGCTTTTTTTCAGACCTCTTTCTCTGTATATTTTCTCTAATTCTTCACTCATTCTCCTCCCCAGACCATCCACGTGGCCATCGTATGTGCCGGTTACAATGCAAGTCGAGATGTGGTGACCCTGGTTAAATCAGTCCTTTTCCACAGGTAAAACATTGCTCTTTTTTCCTCTTACATCACCGCTGTTCCCTAGAAATAACCACTGTTTGCACGTTTGTGTTTGTATTAACAATATTTTACAATTTTATTTTAATTAGCTTCATACTTATGCCGCATAGAGCTTTCATTCACTCAAAACGCTGCATGTCAACATAATCCAATCTGCCGTTTGTTTGCCAACAAAAGGGAAAACTTGGGAGAGAACCACATTCATTTTCACAATTCCTTAGGCATACTAAAAACATTTCTACAGTGGCACAATCCCAATGTAGTGGATTTCTTCAAATTTGGTAAACATTTGAACTCCAGGATGAAATGATGGTGATGAAAGGTCAAAGTTCAAGGTCACTGGAGATTTCATATCCAAATGGTTGACGGTCACCATTGCCATTATATCATAATGGCCTGCATCAACTATTTTCTGGCCATAATTTTATACCCACATAGACCCACATATTTCCAGATATTTTAAAGTTCATTCAAGTCACAGAAACATTTAATCCTCAGAATAGTTACATCAACCAAATCAGTTAGTCAGAGGGCAGATGTTTTGAACCAGTTTCTAAACAGATCTTGAACGTACACACTTATCTGATGTTATTTTCAGCAGCAAATCATAAATAAACAACAAATGAATGAGGCAAAGCGACAGCAAGCAAGTCAGCAAACCTGTTAAGTGTGATTAAGGAGATGTACCAGAATTAAAGGATGGAAAACATCAATCTTTGACATGGGAGCATTTAAATGTTTAACAGCATGAAACATCACTTGATGTACTGTATGTGCCATTAGTCGTATATGAACATGAATAATGAATGGTTTATTATGCGTTGGAGATATGAGGATCCATTAGCAATCAGTCAGTGTGCATTCAGCATCCCACCTTTTAACAGCACTTGTTAATAAGCTCCAGATTTGAAGGTGAATTAATCATAAGAGCAATTATAATTTGATTACATACCGATATAAAGTGAGCTTGAACTCCTGCTTGTAGAGATGCTGTCACCCTTTTCATTTCTCTTTTTTTAATGACCACAAGCAGCACTGTCCATGTTTTTTTCAGCTAGAGGTAACATAAGATTTGTCTTCGCTGAGATGGAACAATGTGATTTTCTACAAAGCAGAGAGTCTGCATTACAGTTTACATTAAGGATTTGGTTTATGAAATGGTGCTTGAACTGTAAAGCAAGTATATGATGCTTGTATGTAACATATAACTATTAGAATAGTACCTTGAGGTAATGTAATTGTATACAAGTATTGTATGTATGCATGTTTTGTATACATGTACTTTGTACATTGTGGCATTACTCTTTTTAACTTAACTTTTAAGTTAATGATCAAGTTAATGTTCAAAATACTGACTCCATACTGAGAAAAACTTGAATCTGATTAGTCAGTAGCTGACTTTTTAACAGAAGTAACTGAGAGTGGGCACTGGGAATCTTGCTTCAGCACCATGGACAGCGTATTGGATTTATCAATACACAGCACAGTTACTGTAGGTGGGATGTTGGATGGAGAGAGGGAACAGCAGGCTAATGACAGTTTCTGCAATTTGTCTTTATTTTGGTCATTTTTTTAACCCCTCTCGACTCGTGTAATAGTAGTTACTGTGTCTTACAGCATTATCCTAAGCACTGTTGATAATATGTAACATGCATGGTCTAACAGTAACTGTAAAATAACAATTCATAGCATGCTGCGATGGCATATCCACATATGCTATAAATCCCTTGTGAAGTTAGATTTAAATGATGCATTACATATACAGTATACGTGTGTATTTATCACTCTGTGCTCCATTTTGTTGTCACCCTTCCAGTTAGTGTCAGTGTTATGTTGTTGGAACTGCTCTGTGAATCACATATCAGTTCATCTCTTGGCTCAGTAATCAAGAGCCCTGCACAAATGCTCATGTGTGACTGATGCCGTTCCTTATGAAAGATGGCCTCTTCCTCTCCTGCACTCCCTCACATTGCAGAGCTTCTCATCATTTTGATTTATCTAACAGCAGCTACAGTTCCTGTCAGAATCCAGAAGCGCTAATCCAGGACTGTCCTTGGCAGGAAAACGACAGCAGCAGCCATCTTTTGAAAACCTTTAAATGACATAAATGTGACCTAATCTGGATGCTTCTGTCAGATTTATAGGCTGAACAAAGAATGAAGTTAGAAGCACAAGTCAAGATGAACAATTTGATGTGTAGTGTCTGATTATGACACCAGAGACCATGGGTTGTATCTCATCTCCATTTAAAACTCAACAGTGGTTTCTTTTCACCATGATATGCAAATATAGACTGGCACAAACGAAAGTTCTCAAAAATGACACAAGCAGCAAAAGTAAACTGTCCTCAAATAAAAGAAGGGTTGTGCTGTTTTTATGTACATCTTTACTATCAACATGACTGCCTTAACTTACTGACTGGGCAGTAGCTTGAACTATACTGTTGAAGCATATGCCAACAGTGGTGGAATGTTTTCTCTCAGTTCCTCTCAACCTGAGCCTGTAGGCCTGCAGGCCTGGCAAGTCTTTGGCTTTGACAAACTGCAGTGTGCTAACTGTGTGGAGTCTTGGACCCCGGTTATACCTACTTGAAGGTCTAGTTTGTTGTTTTGTTTTGTTGCGCTTTCTATTTCATTTTTAAAATGATTTTACTTATTAATGTTACTGTGGGGAAGTTTTTACCATCTATTCCACAGTGTTCAACTGAAAACACTTTTCAGTAGTTTTCAACACATCAGCTCCCGCACTGAACTACAAATGCATGAAACTGAAAAGTATTGACTGAGGCCACCTAAAATTTGCTTGGTTTAATTTTTCTGAAACCAATTCTTGACATTTGCTCTGTTTCAACAAGTTGCTTTGATGGAATGCACTGATAACACAGAATAGACAGTGACTAGGACTGACTGGGTTCCTAGCTGCATCTGCAGCAGCTTAGCTCAGCTTTCTGATGGGAACCATGACGCCTCAACTCAGCTGAATTGCGCTGGTAAAGAAATACAAAAGTGTACCGTATAAGTAAAACAGCCATGGACAGACTTAAAGAGGAGCATAATGACTACAAAGAGACGCAAAATGATCATAAAGAGACACAAAAGAACCACAGAGACACAAAATGACTACACTGCTTATCCTTCTTATTGGCACAGTCCCAAGCTTTCAGTAAAAGTGCGTGTTGCTGTGAATGTGAGGACCCTTTTTATTTGTATGCTGTGGCTGACAGCTCATATAAATCCAATACATTTTGACAGATCCGTGCCTCCAGCACCGATTGAGCAAGCGCGGCTGACACATTCATTCCCAAAGTCATTCAGCACAACACACCTGGGTGTGCTCACATCGTCAGTTCAGTGTCACTATCTCTTGACCTGATTTGAATGGCCTGAATACCTGGTTTACACTCCTAACATGCCCCTGTGTGTTTATGTGCGTGTGTGTGCACTTATGTGAAGATAATGTGTGTACAGTCCTAGATGAAGCTTTGGCCATCCACTCTGCATCCCCAAGTTATGTTTATCATTAGACTTGACTAACAGGTTCTGCACAAGGCCAAACTACTTGCTTGTTTTGGTGCTTTTGTCATATCACACGGTTCTCAGGAAGAGTAGATGTTTTCCATCCCAAAGTTTCTTTGAAAACACATGTACATATAATGTTATTTATATGCTTGTTTATTAATTTAAAGAGAATATGTTGCTTCCCCAAAATCAAACTAGAAACAGTATGGAAGCAAATGGAACGTGATGGAACGTTTACCTGTTAGTTTTCCAAGTTAAAGCAGGGCATTGTTTAAAAAAAACAATCCTCCAGCGAATCTGTGTTTTAGAGCTCTAAACTCGGAACACTAAATCTGCAAGAGCAATTTGATTATAGTAGAAGTAGCTTAAGCTCTCTGTTTGTGAAAAATGGGGCTTTACTGAAGTAGGACAGCATACAGTACGATTGACACAGTTTTCACAATCGTCACACCATCCAGTGAACCCTTGTGCTCTGTGGATAGGAGAATAGAAATATTTCATCATTGGCTGAAGATGGTACAGTTACTTTCTATAGGACCAGAGACATGACATAGAAAAAAGTATGATGTATGTTAGGTCAAAAATAACCTTGATATTACTATGAAGTTATAAAATTTACATCATCATAGTGTTGTTTTGTTTTCATTTTGAAACCAGTTAAACTGGAGAGACATTCTACGGCTTAACCAATCAGTTATGATCATATGGTATAATATATACATGATCTGTATCAAGTAGGATGTTTCTGGAGAAGAACAGTGAACTTACTTGGCCTTTGGTGTGTGTCCTCAGGCGGAACCCTCTACATTTCCATTTCATCACAGACTCCATTGCTCAGCAGATCCTGTCCTCTCTGTTCCACACCTGGATGGTTCCTGCAGTCAGGGTTGATTTCTACGATGCAGACGAGCTGAAGGTGAGGAACAACCACTCCTCATCACCTCAATAACCCTCACTTCCTCTCCCGTAGCGCTTCAGCTAGGAGCTCTATGAACCATCGTAAAGAATTATGATATATATGCATTTATACACATTCATCCATTAATTCAGTCAATTTACCAGCAAATGATCCCAAACCTCTGTTGCTATGTTTTAGAGCGAGGTGTCATGGATTCCTAACAAACATTACTCTGGTATCTACGGTCTTATGAAGCTGGTGCTCACCAAGACGCTACCCTCCGATCTGCAGAGAGTCATCGTTCTGGACACAGATATTACCTTTGCCACTGATATCGCTGAGCTATGGGCTGTCTTCCACAAGTTCAAAGGTAAGGCAACATCTGTTTAATAACTCCCAACAAATTGGGTCCAAAAGAGTAAGTATTTTACCAGCAGGAATTTAGCATATTGTCATGGGAGTGATGATGGTCATTTGGTGTTTTCAACAAATGCAGATTTAATTAAATCTTCATTGAGTAAATAACTATTTTATTTTAAATTCTATTTAACTATGAATATTCAGAAATGGCAAACATCTACTGATGCCTGCTTGATAGTCTGTCTGCCACCAGTTAGAGTTATTTTCTTCAATGGGTCATAATATAGCAGAGAGCAACCACACCTCCTCTGGGTTTGCTAAAATAGGGCACGTGTCCTGTGCTTATTTGAACAAGGCACTAAACCAGGGGTATTCAATTAAAAGTCACCGAGGTCCAGTTACAAAAATTTCCTCCAAGTAAAAGGTCCGAACTGAAGTCCAGCTTGTGTCTTATTATTGTGTCTAGCCTACCCCTATGTTCACATTTTCATGGTTCCAATAATATTTATTGTCAATTCAGGAAACTTTTAACAGAGTGCACTTGTATAGTAAACAGCTAGCTCTTTTACCATAAATAAAAGTAGTCCCAGGCAAATAAATTTAAGGTCTTTATTTCAGATTAAAGAAAACAGAAACCTCAGAATAAAATAAATAGAGAGAGAGCCTAATAACCATTTTTTTCTCTTAAATTAAAGAGGTCCCAGCCTAAAAAAACTGAAGGCCTACACTTCAAGTAAAAAAGTCAACATCTTCAGAAAATATAAAGTGGCTCTTTCAGGAACAAAACAAGTGCAAACAGTGCACTGACTTAACATTTTTCCTCTCTTTTTTTCTTAAAGAGGTTCCAAAAAACGGAAGGCCTACTTTTCAAGTAAAACAGGTCAACATATTCAGAACAGAAATAAATAAAAAATGGCTCTTTTAGGAAAAAAATTAAAACAGAGCTTTGAACACCACCTTTAAACCAACCAATCATTCTTTTCTTTACATATACGTATAGATTATAAACCAATCAGTATAAGGTCAGATGCAGTTCTTGTAGTTGCAGAGGAGCTTTCCCTCATGTCAACACACTCGGAATGTGTGTGCGTGCAGCCGCACTGTCTTCTGCCCTCACATGTTCTCTAACAATAGCCACCACTGTGACTCACCGTGTGGGATTGCTGTTGCACAACCATGTGTGGTTGGGATCAACTGGATCGAAGCTTTGTTTAGCACAAGTGCTATTTTTCCATTGATTCTGGGGGAGAAGGTCATCTTTTCATGAACTTTAGTGTGCAAGTGTTGTACGTGATGCTGCAAACAGGGGCTGAAGCTGTGCGCCGTTTGCATTCACACTCAGGTAACCCACTCACACTGGAATAAAATTTGCTCTCGGTTTGTAAGGAGCAAAGTTATGTAGAATAATCTGCCACAAATGGAGTCAAATACAAGCTCCATTTGGGTTGATCCATTGCTGGGCGCAGCCCCAGCAGATTGTGCCAATTGAAAAGGGTTTGATGTTGTGAGACAACAGTCAGACCTAAATAGTGTCTACCTTTAATAGAGGCCAGGCAGGAAGTGTCAAGGGAGTAGAACACCTCCACACATATACCTGGGAGCAAGGGGTGAGAGCATAGAGATTAAGGGAGGTGCATGGGCAGGAGGAGGGAAGAAGGAAGCAGTGAGTCACTTCAAAGATTTATGGGTAGTGCTGTCCTGTAGTGTAGGGGAGGCCATGGAGAATTTTGATCAATCTTAATTAACAGTAGGCTCCAATGTAGCACCTCTGCCTCCCACTCCCTTAGTTGTTCCGTCTGGCTGAACTGCACATACCCTTTATGTTTAGGGCAAATCCAATACCACACTTAAAATGTTACTCAGGCTTTAGATTTCTTCAAATTGCAACCTCATGTAATAGCTCCTAAAGACTGACCTTTACTGGTAGGTTAGTCTGGTAGCTTTTAGATTAGTCTAATGGAAGTGTGATTTGCTGTGGTTGCTTAGTCGGTCATGTCTTAGGGTTGAAAGGGTTTTAATTAACCAGAATTCACGGCAAATGAATTGTAGTAAACAGTTTTGTGAAACCGATGGAATTAGATATTCGTCTGAATTCTGACTGTTTGTTTGATCCGAGCCTTAATCAGATTCTGTCGCTGTGAAGATCTGCTGTCAGGCGACTGCTGTTGCAGCCTCTTCCTTCTCCTCCCTGACTTTCTTTCATGTAAAAACACTTATTACCTCAACTTTTTATCATATTTTATGTTTTACCAGGCATTTTTTCCACATCTTGTATCTCCCTTATTTGAGTCTCGAGTTGTTACTGTGTAATCCAGGCTTTAATCTTTGACAAATCATCTCCATTTCATAAGAATGTACCGAATCCCCACGGTTCTTATTTTATTGTGTTTAACAATTGCTTAACAATTATTAAGACTTAACTTGTGATAACAATATTTTCTCATCATTACATTTTTGGCAAAAGAAAAAGATGATGACTATTTTGTTCTTGAGCATTCTACATCGTCACACAGTCTTTATAGTTTTTATAGGACAGTTGTCATGAAAATGTTCAAAGGTGATCTCAGATGTGTCAGAAATAAATTTCCCTCTTGATCTGTCTCTAGTCATCTCTCACATCTGGTGCACGGACAGCATTCATCTCCTCACATTTGATGCTGTCAGTGTGTTTGGTGTGGTGCTCCTAGACAGTTGATCTTTACTGTGTTCAGTACTGCTGTTCATTCCAACACAGGGGTGTCAGGTCCTGTCATCAGGGTGCAACAGCATGAATTCAAAAGTTCCTGCTGGTGGTGACTGTTTGTAACATAAAGACTCCGGTTAGATATTCTGACAGTGACGCTTCATGCACAGCCTCCTCATTGTCCCATTTACTTATCAATATTTGTAATTCAGTGATAACTTCAGTGTAATTTACATTTCCAGAGCACTTATTCCATCAAAGCGACTCCCAGTGTTCAACTTTTCATGCCAAAACTATGTACAGGGGGTCCTCGAGTTACGGCGGAGATCCGTTCCTGAGAATGTGTCGTAAGCGAATTTCGACATAAACCGGACCATACATTCATTGTGCCATTGTGCATACATTGTGCCACCAGATGTCGCTATAACACCACGCTAAAATAAGAGTTTATTATGGTGAATTGCCTTTTGTCCCTCTTGACACACCGTAGGGGTTGAGATCGCGAGTGTAATGAGCATTTTCTTTAGATTTCTGATATCAACCGTGTAGACCCTGTGTTGTGAATAAACCTACGGTATGGCCACGATCCCGAACGCATCTGTGTCCGTGTGCATCTCCTTACCGGCTGCCGCTGCCGCCCGCCCCCCTCCCCCGCCGGCCGGCCGGCCATTTCACATAAGTAAACACAGCTGTGGAGGTGCCGGCAGGCTCTGCAGCATGTCTCTCTGTCTCAGCAACGCTCAGCAACTCGTTCTCGTGTGAAGTCTGTACGTATTTACGGGGCAAACCGCTTAATCCGAAACAAGGAAGTTCACGGGAGATGTGTCGTAACTACGAAAACGACGTAATTCGCGACCGACGTAGCTCGAGGACCCCCTGTATTCACATTCCTTCCATTCACTTCCACTGCAGTTTTTTTTTCTTTGTTTCTTCCCTTCTTTGTACTGTGCAGTCACCATCGGTGTAACGCAAGCCTCTCTGCAGGTCTCTCAAAGAATGTTTCAAACTCTGCTGTTATCTGCTCACACAAAAACTGCAAACAGCAATGAACACACAACCTCCTTGGTGGAGGTAATTAATTGCTGTGTCTCCCATTTTTCCTGGTCGCCTGCACACCTCCTCTTTCTCTTAGCAAGGTGAAACACTGAAAGTGTGCCTTTTTTCTTCCCCCTCACCACTGATTGTATACTCTTGCCGCCGGGCTCGAGGGCCTCTCGAAGATGTTGACGTAAACCGTTTAGCTATCCATTGTCACAAATCACTGGTGCCTGCATGCATTGTATTAAGAGTTCACCCTCCAGTTCTAATCAGCATATATTCTGGTCTTAGGTGTGGAGCCCTGGGGAAATTAGTACTCCACTCAGGACCTCATATTTAATTTTAGAGTCATTCCCATACACCACTGCCTCCATAGAGTACAATGCATGACCCTTGCCACTTTGACAAATTTGAGGCTTGCGATGGCGTTGTACCAAGAGGGAGAGTGCAGGCAGGTTGAGGTCAGGTGTAGAGACAGTTGTAATGCGTTTGAACTCATTCATTCTTAAACGTCTCTCTGGAGCTGCGTGTACAGTCTGCATCCATTTTTCTTCACAAGGCATTTTTCTACAACACCATTTGCAGTCATACAGTACATACCATCAATCTCGGGAGTGTTCCTTTGCATTAAGGTGCACTTTGCACTGTGAGTAAAAAAAAAGACATTATGATGCACTGTGAATAATGTATTACAAGAGACCATCTGGCAAAAAGGATCACAGCACACTCTGTCAAAGTGTTGGCATTCTAACCAATTAATATTTGTAGTGATTTAAGGTAACATCTAAGTACCCAAAACCACCCAGGTGATGATTCCAACTTCCACACCCACATAAACACACAAACACACACATCATAGGTAGGAATAATCCTAGCCATGCTATCACAGTGGGAAACAAAACAACAGGAAGATAGCTATTGTAATTTGTCTGTTCACCAACGCAGTCAGCAGTTGGAGTAGCAGCATGAAGGCAATTACGTTTGCATCTTTTCTAGAATTTTGCAGCTGAACTCGCAATTTACTTGATCTTGTTTACATATTTACATATTTTCTGTTGTCAGACAAATGAACGAGCATGAGATAGTTTTTTAATTGTTGGCCATAAACCTTACATGATAACAGCAGACATTCCCAAGCTGCTGCACTGTCTGACACAATCACCATAAATTCACATTAATGACAACAGCTCCACTGTGCTTTCAACTATATTGGCTTTTAAAATAAACAATCACATAGAAAGTTAGATGCAACTTGAGGTCGTCTTCTTAACTTTGCTGGCACTGAAAGGAGAGAAACAGAGAGTAAAAAAGCTGCTGTTCCAAATTTAACAGTCATATTATGGAATACTCTCCGCAGAATGTGAACACACAGTCTTGATAACACATGGGTAAGCACTAATTAAACTTTTGTTTTGCAAAAAAACATAAAAACAGAACCAAACAGAAAAAAATATCCTCAGTGTGACAGTACAGTGAACCCTCGCTATAACGCGGTTCACCTTTTGCGGCTTCGCTGTTTCACAGATTTTTTTAGTGCAGTTTGTTATGCTTTTTTTTTTACAGTGTATGCACGCGCATTGTGCTCTGTGTCCTGATTGGCTGAGGGACTGTAGGCCAATGTCAATCAATCTCCTCCGTGCCTCGTCTCTGTCCAGTACAGAATGCGTTCGGCTTGGCAGATTTACATGTTTGCATATTGTCTCCACGACAAAACCCACAATGTCGACGAAACGTTCTGCACCGACAAAGACACCTGCACTACAGCCTTCAGTAGAAAAAGACGCTACAGCGGAGC